>JARCZZ010012187.1:1161-19365 GCA_030323915.1 Brotogeris chrysoptera | reverse complement strand
GCCCATGGCAGGGGGGTTGGAACTGGATGATCTTAAGGTCCTTTCCAACCCTAACTATTCTATGATTCTATGATTTTTCCATGGGGTCCAAGAGGCAGGCCCCAGATCTGTGTTCCTTGCAAACGCAGGAAGAAACATTTGCTGCCTGAATACCAAGTCTTTGTTTCCAGTGGCTAGAACAGGAACAACCCACAGGACACATTGGACTCTTGGTTGAACCACACTGACCTAAATGTATGGGGATTACTGCCAATCATGTAAATCAGAAAGAGATTCCACTAGTAAGTGTGTAACCAGATAAAACAATTTGTTAAATAGAGACTTGAGTCTGTGTATGTACAGTTATGTTTAAGTGAGTAAATTGATACTTTGAGCAGGACCCTCCATTTCCAAACAAAAATATCGTACTGCGCCTGTAACACATGATGAGATCATCAAATGCCCTTTTTATTTATGCCAGTTGTCAAATGATCTTTTTGTTTCTAAGTGCCCTTTCTTATTCTCTGTGAAAATGACTACATTATTAGGAGCTGTTAATTTACAAAAGGGCATAAAGTGTTGCAGGAATAGATTTGATGGCACTGATGGTACATGAGATTTGTTTACTTTGGAGAATAAATGAAACAAACAAGTTACATCACCTTGCCAGGATGTCATGCTGTGAGACTCTTCTTTGCAAAGAAAGAATTTCTCAGAAATAGAGCTGAAAACTGTAACTTTTTCTTCCACAAAGACTTCCATAAGACTTTGAAACTTCCACTAAGTTTTCCACCACAATCCAACATGTTAGCAACCAGAAACAAGAAAGTATATAGATAAGAAAGTGGGTGTCTCTGTGTGTGAGAAATTGGGTAAATACTACTCACAATTCTTTGGAAACCAGAAAAATAGCTTATAGGCCCATTGGAAATATATATGTGTGTGTATAAATGCAAATATTGCCCATAACTACTGTTAGCAAGCCAGATAAAAGATCAGAAAATCAGACCACTGGTCAATCTTGAACCCTTCATGCTATATATTATTAGTTCACTTTGGTTGCCTATCCTTGTACAATAAAAGAATAATAATATTACTCAAACTGTGCTTAAAGAGCTATAAAGAAACAAACTGCACTTTAAATGACCATTAAGAAACATTTCAGATTGCAAGATCAATTCTGCAGCTGAGAAGAGGAATTAAATCCTGCCACTAGTCTTATCCAGAACTGAACTATGAAATGTGCTGGAAAATATACTGCTGAACCCTTTGCCAATAGGAAAACATATTAAATCAATGAAAATATTTAGGTAATTAAATTTGTATGACCTGGGGTAAGAAAAAGAATGTGATTTGTCATAAACAATAAGCAGTGCTTTCCAATTTTTTGATGAAATAATCAAACCCATAATATCAGTGCTCCTGCCTGGATTCTTCGTTTTCCTCTGTGTATTTATCCCTAAAAAATGATCTCTCACTTGGCTGTCAGTAGGAGAGGAACTTCAATCTCATATATACCGAGGAGTTACTCAAAAATTTTGCCCATCAATGTCTTTTCCAACAAAAAAATACCAGTCATTAAAAACTGATATAGACCAAGAAAATGTGTCTATAGTTATCATTTGGTGCAAGAGAAAAAACAATTTACATAAAATTAAGCACTGTTGCAATACTTTTGGAATTAAATATTTCTAATAAACATTTTAAAATTTAAAATTCTATTTTATAAGCAGTTTTCAAATTCAAATATTGCAAAGTCTCAGTTTAATCCCTTAATTTTGGCAAAAGGAAAATAAAAAAATATATAATTTCCAGAGGAATGTATTTCATTCCACTTCTTAAGCAGGGGAGAATATGTGGTACATTTTATGAAACAAAGCATGAACTTCTCTTTCTTTCTGGTACATATGTGCATTTACACTACAAGTCTATATATGCTGTCTTCTACTTTGAGCAAATTGGCAAGGATGTGATAAAGAAAAATGTGTACAACAACAAATTCTGGGATGAGAACAAATATATATTTATATATACATGTCCTATATATAGCCATGGTTTATAACAAAACTCACAAACATTTATTTATCTTTGAATTTTCAAGCCATGTTTAAGTGGCTCTGCAGATCCAAAAGGTATTAGTAGCAGACAGACAAGGAGCTGGACCACCTTACCTTCACTTCCTTCTAAATCCAGGCTAAAATCCAAATCTCTATTTGGTCAGGATAAATTCCTTGTTGAAGTCAAAGTGAGTTGACATCAGACATATTGGAAACAAAAAAATAGTAGTGGTCCTACTAAAATCAAATTCAGTTACCAATGCCACATTCCCATTCACAGCGAAAGATCTCTTAATTTAGACAAATGTGTCCTGTTTTCAGCCAGGTGGGATTCCAAAAGAAAAAAGCCTGTGGCCAAAGGCTTGCAAAATATTTAAGTATGTGTTTTATTTAACTGATCCCATTGTCTTCATTTTGCTTACAGTATATGGGGAAAAAGTTTACTGATGTCACAAGGGCAGGATGAAAAGCAAGAAGACACAAGAATAAGGCAATAATCAGTGCAGTTCTGCAATCTCTATGTCTGTCAGGAAAACGTTTTAAGCTTCATGAACAAAACCTGGTCACACGATATCTCCTATCATCAAATCTAGACAGAAGATACATTCTTCCTTTTCAGAATGCCTGGTAAGATATGCTTCTCTCAGGATGCAACAGCTGATGTTAAATGATTAAAATGTTTTCAAATAAATGCACATCTTGTAAAGCATATTAAAGAGGATAAGCATATGGTCGACATATTCTGTCACTTATTTTAGGTTGTATGTTCTGCATACACATTAGTCTCTATTGAAAATGATAGCACCACAAGTAAAAAGGGGTTTAATATTTACTTCAGGATCTACTTCAAAGTTAGGAAAGCATTGTTCTACATTAAGCATTAAAAGCTTTGAAAGACTTTAAGGGAACTGTAAAACTGTTCCAATTTAGAATATTATCACCCATCAGTAATCTCTCAAACAAATAAAACACATTTATTCCTTGTTTCATATTCATAAATGCCATTGGTTTAATTAAAATGTTTGAAAAGTACAAAGAACAGATTTTTTTTCCAAAACTACGCTTGAATAAAACATGCAAATGTCTCCCAGCCATGACTTACGGTAAATAATTGACTAAAGAGAAAAAAAATGGACAATAAACAACATCTTTTTTTCCCTATCAAAGAATCGATAGAAGCCAGGCAGAGAATGCTAAAAGTTCCAAATTCCGAGGATTTTCTGTTTGCATAATAAATGTGACAACCCACCCGCAGCATTCCTTCTATCACATTAGTTCCACAGATGAGTTTATCTGAGTGCATTGTTCACACAGAAAAAATTCTCATTTATTTATAATTGCCTAATCAACTGAAACTTAATTGCATTATGCTGCAAGGGCCTTTGATGGAGCTTTACAAATCTGCATACACATTAATAATTTGAAGGCCTAATTTATAAGAATTAAAAAAAAAACTTCAAAAGGAAGGAAAAAGCTGTGTTTTATTAGGTTGTAAAAATTACAGGGTACACTTGCATCATCTCTTCACTTTTCTGTTTAGACATGCTTCAGTGAGAAGTAGTAAGTGTGAAGACTTTATTAGAAGAAGGAGTTTAATGGCATCCAGTAAGGATAAGCATCTTTTCTGACATATATGTTTCCAATAGCTAAGAAAAAAAGGTTGATGATTAAGTTAATTTTCCAAATAAAATGTTCTGTAATTCAAAATCACTCTGACTTATGGAGAACTCCTTGATAAAATCAAAGATATCACTACTGAAGTATTTTGAAAATACAGTCATATTTCTCCATGCAAAGATGCTGCTAGTGTGGATGGAATTGGGAATCTTTTGAAGTCAACTGAGTCACGAGAACATAAAGCTGAAACAAATGTGTTAGGAAATCACATGCAGCAGCACAGGAAGAAACAATAATACTGGGTGAAATCAGCATTATCTCAGTTATGAACACTGCAGAACTGTGCATCTGGGGGAAGAACAAACAAGTCCTGATGTAAGAAGCTTTTTGTGCCTATCAAGACAAGGAAAGTATCAAACCAAAAATGTGTGCCATTATGCTATCTGCTTTTCTGCATAGACACATCAGAAGTGAGAAACAGAAATAAAGCTGAGTGTATATCCAAGTCCTAGGAGGAGATTTGTACCAATTCCTGTTTCATTACCTCTCCCCTCTTTCCTTCTCCTCTTTTCCCGTTTGGGGGAAATTCAGACATCAGGATGCAAATATTTTCTACAGTTCTGACTGGAAGGTGAATTTACTCCACTGCAAATATGCTGTTTCAGCAGAGTAGTATACAAAAGTGCATTTTTAATGATTATTTTGGGGAGATTCCTAAACTTATTTAAAACATGGGGGAAAGAAGGAAAAAAGGAAAGGAAAAGTAAAGAACTCCAGCATTTATATTCTATGTGATTTCTACATAAAATATATTTCATCTTATATCCTCTGGTCATGAATTGTAAATTTACAACACTGAGCCAATCCAGTAGTCTAGATTAATTTAAATCCCCTATGTTACTCAGCATCTGAGAGCTCTAATGTGCTACTTGCTCTATACACTCCAAACAAAGAAGTAGTTCCATCTTTTCTATTTCAAGACCCTCCACACTGTGAACTCGGCAAGGGACAAGCAGCAAACACTGTCAAACAGAACAAGCAAATAGGTCAGCACAGCAGTGCAGAGCAGCATTAATGCCATGCGGTTGTTAGGAAACATAATGGGAAGCAAAGTTAGGAAAAGTATTTGAAAGCAGAAAATGAGGTGGTATGATATAGGCACCGCACAAATGCAGTATTAAACAGGAGACATGGCAGAGTTTATTTGGTTATATAGGGGAATAAAAAGGACAGATGAGGGAAACTCATAACTTCTATTTGGATAGGGAGACAGGGATGAAAAGGAGTGTAGGGCAGATGATGAGATAGAGTATAGCACTGGTGGTGAGTAAGAATGAAAGCAAGCTTCTAACTCTTCTAACTTCTAACAATCCCACTGAATTAAGTCTAAAAATAATTCACTTAATATAAAAAAATATTCCAAGCAATAAAAAGAACTGATAAAAAAATTCTCTGGCAGTATTTACAGAAGCACCTGCATCTATAATAAATAAGGGAAAGAGATATTTTCCTGGAGTTTATTTGTGGCCTCATCCACAATATAGCTAATATTGGTGCAGCACAAGGATTATTGTTTGAACTGACTGTAACCCTTTAAATTAAAGGAGAATAATATAGTAATTTCATATAGCATTGAAAATGCCAACACAATTTGAAGAGATCAACAGAGCATAAATTCCACTAAGTCAGTTCATGCCTGTAAGGAACATGTCTGCATGCTGTAGGAAAACACTAAGAACTTCAACAGTAAATGATGGGGAACAAAAATGTAAAATGAGGTACCATGATTTAAAAGCAATTGACTAGAATGAAAGGGGATGTTTGCCTGCCTGATTGTTGTTCAATTCAATAAAAGTTTACAGCCAAGTTTTAATTAATCAAACATGACTGGTAACCTGAAATAAAGACAGAAAAGCAGCAGGACTGAGCAGTACTCCAGATATTTAGGATTGAAATTTGAATTTTCAAATTTATAGACTGCTTTAATCAGCATTGAGATTGGGTGTACTTATACAGTCATACCACAATATGAACATAAAAATGTAGCTCAACTTTTAATTCATAGCTGTAATCCTCTACCTTTTTTCAAATTCCAGTATCGAGCTCCTCACAAATCTTCTGCACAACACTTAGCATTTACAGGTGGGATGTCCTATAACAATTATACCCTTACAACACATTTTTTCACATTCTTCCTTTAAAGTGCACTTACTACATTGTCTGTCACTTCAAGGACTCTCATCTCTTCATCCCCAGGAACAACCGAAACCCATACATACCTACTTGAGAAGGCAAAACTTGCACATCATGATGTGAAAGCTCCTCTATCTCATTGTATAATATGCAATTGAGGGGTTTATTTTCAAGCTACAGTTGGTGATATTGCCATGTTTAGTAGTCTAAATTATCTAAAATGCTTTAGGGACGTAGAAACAAAATTACTCTGCAGGAAGAAAGACTCATTGCAAAATCGCTGAACAGAGTGTGTCTTAATATGGCTGCTGCTGTTCTGATGAACTGAACTCAATCCAAAACAAGAGGAGTAGACAAAGCAACATCACAATCTATTGCTACACACCCTTGACCCTCTCTGTACTGAAAGACTGAACCTATATTTGTTCCTCCTTGCTGAAAACACACTTATCATTCTTCAGCCATTGCCTTCAGTTTTTAGTTTACAAATCCAACAGCTCTAATAGCAATACATTGGTTTTTTTAGAGCACTGAAAGTAAGATCTAAGTTAAGCATTACAGAATTAGCTTCTGTATTTTACATAACAAAAAATATTCACTTCCTTTTACTTAAAAGACTTTCATAGAGTGGAATTCCAATGAAAAACTGTTTACTCCTCAGTCTCTGACTCATCATTACTTTGCTGCCAATCCAATTTCCTTTGCAAATACTACCTTGAGGTCGGTCTCTTTTGTTCCCTCATGTGATTTTTCTATATTCATAAAAATAGAAATTTGGTTATCTGATATAGAGAACCAGACCAAACCAGTTACCCAATAAATAAGAAGTTGCACATCTTTTGTTGACTTACAAAGGACTATTATAACTGTAGAAACTAATATCTCTATGTCTGTGAGTATATATCTAAATCCATCTTTGGGGGGCTTTGTTTGCATGAGTTAATTCATATCTTGAATCAAGGAACCATGCAGATTCGTAATTTAGGCATGGGTGCAAAAAGACTGATATGGAGGGAGAAAGAGTTGCCAATCAACTAACCATAGATAACAGAAGTCAAGAGGACATGTAAAAAAAACTTGTATCTAATTTATGACCCAACTACTTGATTGTTCCCACTCCAGCAGTCCTGGAAGAAGGGTAAGCAGCTTCCTGCTCCTTCCAAAATGCAAGATTCTTCCAAAATACAAACTAAAATGGCAGGTTGAAAGGAAAGCGGTGCATCAGATCACTGGCAAAATGTACTGCAACTGCCTCAATGCTTTTCTGAACTTTGAAATTACTATGAAGGTTTTTAACAAAGAAACCCAGATCTCCTTCCAATCCTTGCAGTTTTACAGTTTAAGATCTTTTCTCAGGCCTTTGTGCACAGTCACTGCAGTGTAACACACTTCAGAAGGAGCAGGGCTCTGTATTTGTCTCACTCACAGTACATTTAGGAAAAGGAAGCTGCAGGCTGTTCATTCCAAGCTCATTTCATGTCAAAATGGTCATTCCCATTGAGATCAAGAGCCACTGACAAGTTCTACCTGTGTAGAGTTTATATGTAAAAACTATGTATTAACATGTAGAATGCTATACAGCATACCAGATTATCCAGGGTAAAACATATTTCACTCAGAATTTTTCAGTGAACCAACAGGAAGAAAGGAGAGTTTCTCTCTTCCTGAAATGAGGAGTTCACAGTTAGCAAGAAATGACAGCCAGCGGAACAAAGAGATGTTTGTATCTCTAAGTAAAACCACACATTATTTTGGAGTTATGGTCAGCCTTCTTTAAGAGAAGGTGTAAGTAGATTACATTTTGGGAGGAAAGGTTTAAAACTGTTTGGAGATTGGTAGACTTCAGAGATAAAACTGGCTGCAAGAGTAAAATGTTACACCAAGAAAAATACTCTGTAATGAAGGATGCTGAAAGGGGAGTTTTGTTTAATAGGATGCAATCAGAGGCATAATAATTGCACAGTCTGCTTCTCTACCTGACACAAGTTAGAAGATCACAGTTAGCTGAAGGAGAAAGAGGGTTTTCTGGTTTGTAAGTAATGTTAAGTACTTTTTTCTTTCAATACTCTGCCCTTCTGTTATCAAATTTCAATGCAGTGTTGTCAGTTTACAGTGTTATTAATTCTTCTATTTGCTCATTATTGTAAAATTTGGAGCTTCAATCATCTAGTCTGACTGTGTAAACACAAGGTGTTCCTCACCAAAAAGTCTGGCAAAGGTAGGATAAGGAAACACTAAGCAAGATGAGATTCTTTTTACACGCTACATACTGTTGGCAGTCTAAATGAAAGCGGGATTTAATACTGAATGGGTTACAAGAGGCATAACAGTTGCTTTAGGCAAAATAATTTAGAAACACATCTACTTAAAAGAGGAAGTTGCAATAAAACATTTCCACACCATTAACTGTAGGTTGTGCACATATTATATAAAAAATCCATGATGAAGAAATGCTTGCTGCAATAAAACTGCATATTCCAGATTGCAGCCAGGAAGCCCTGACAGACTGCAGGACTCTTGAAGCAGAGCATGCTTCAAAGCTATGTTTCAAAATCCTAAAGCTCAATTTAAGAGGTTTTGGAGGAAGCAGAAATTACTTTGCAGTAAAACTAACAGTGCATGCCCATTTTGTACACAACGGAGGGGAGGATGCAGCACAGCAGACCTGGAATGACTCACAGCCCAAAAACCAAGACTATGGGAGATGCAGTCTGTTAGTGAGCCTCTCCTGAGACAGAGGAAAGCTATCATTTGAGAGGTAGACAGGATTTTCTTCAAGAACAGGAATAACTTTGCATGCCTCGTATGCTGCTTTGAAATTTGCATAAGTTCAAACCTATATGAATGTATAACAACTGTCAAATGTTTTGAACATCATAGGGTTTTTGAAAGTGCTGTGTTGGTGCCAATGAAAGAGAAGCAGAGCCTCTAATAGCTTTGAAATGGCCGTGTGGAGGATTTTAACAATGTCTGCATATCAGTGCTTGTCAAGTTAAATTCCAGGCAACTCAAAGAATAAATCCAACTGCAAGAAGTGACACCTTGAGGTAATTGTTACCTAATGCATGAACTTGGAAACTTCCCTGTTCACTCTTTAAACTGGGGAAAATGAAAAATCAGCCCACTGATCTGCCCCTTATGTGACTGTCCCATCCTCTTTGAGTGACTGATCCATTTGTCAGCAGTATCTGGAAACACATCTAAGAAAAGATACCAGCAGCACTGATGCAAACAGGAAGTGAAGAAGAGTAAAGAAAGCATGTGCAATTCATTTCCTGTAGTTGATACTGTTTTCCATCCTATATTTCTCTCTTGATATTATTTTCTTCCCCCAGTAATTGGAATAATAAAGGGTGTGTGAAGGGGAGATAGAGAGTTGGCATAAAGGCAGAAAACACAGGCAATTCAGGATGCAGTCCTCCTTTTAGGACATTTGGAGCGTTGTAATTCTAGATGACATTTACAGCATTGTTTGTCTTAACTATTTAGGCTATTATAGCACACAGTCTCCTCAAAGCTGCGTCCACACTGGCCCATAAAGATGCCAGCTGTGACCAAAACCAAAACCGACAGTATTCTCATAAAGTCTCTTCACCCCAACCCCAACCACTCCTGCTGCTGCCTGATCCGTGTATTAAAACAAAATCCATACAGTAGAAAGCTGTAATTAACCATTAATCGAAAGCCAAGAAATCCACAAAGATCAATAATAATTTTATCTGCTGCACAGTTATCATTGATTACATTACATACAGGGACAATTCACAGCATAATTAATTGTCCAGAATAAAAATTGAACTGAAGAATCCCTTAACCCCAAAATGTAATGGTTGGTAACTCCCCATTACTCTTTACACTTGCCTGACTAAAATCATTGCACTGTAGTGTATGGACTCTCCTATTCCTTATAGAGTCACTGCTTATATTTATTATATAAATATTCCTCACTGCTTATGAAGAATAATAAGGTAGGTTGCTATGAACATCTTAAAACTGTGCAGTGTACGGACACTGTTTTGAGATCTATTTCTTAAGCAGAACCTAACAAAACCAGAAGCATAACATTTTTACTGAAGAGAAGTTAACAAGTTCTAGTTTAATGTGGAGGCTGGAATCAGTATGGCAATACTCATTTAATGTGTATTCCAGAAAAAAAACCTCGAAACTAAACATTGAAGGGATAAAAGTAAGCAATCAGAAACACAAACTTTTGTTGAGGAGGAACTCTTGTGGGCAGTTTCCAAGCCATTAAACATCCATTTCAGAAACAAAGAAAACTCTTGTCTTTTGAAACAACATTCAGATCTGCCTAGGCCTCATGGTCAGTTAGCTGGAGAATTACTGGAAGATCTTCCAGTATGCTTTTTGCTTCTGAAGTCTGACAAATCACAGAACTCAAATAGAAATATTTTCTTGCCCTCTAGTGAATCATTCTTACCTTTCATCTGGTAAATCCAGATCATTACAAAGCCACCTGACACTTAGGCTTGTGCCAGCTGAATGCCAGCTCACCAATTCCAGCTTTGTAGAGTTTAAGGGGCATTTTAAATGTTTCATAGGTATACAGCAGTGACGCGGAAGTCCACTGAGGCCCATGCACTTCAGTGGCCATGTCAGAAGTGGATATTTTTTCCCTACTGTCTTTTTCAGATTCAGAATATTACTGTTACGTTGTCCTGTGTTTATTCCATGCCATTCAATGGGAAGGTTACATGGGAGATCTTTTTTCTAGCATATTGTTTATTATTCAATGATGAATTATCCTGATTTTATCATTTCATGGAAGAAGGTGCTTAAAAATGCTACTTGTGCAACCATTCCGTGCTGAGACACTTTCTGGTTGTATAGATCTACTCAGGATTTCCTGTTGCTCTTTTCATTTTGTTCACAGAAACAGTGACTTCAACCAAAGCCGTGTGAGTTTTACCTGCCAGTCACAAAACTCACATGACTGTATGAGACATTTTAATGCCAGTCTGAGACTCCTGTTAGTTACTCTGACTTGCTGCTGACACTGTGTTGATGTGCTCTTTAGTCTTATCCTGATCCTCGTTTTAGGGAACAAATTGCTAGGAATTTACGTTATTCATCATTTTTGTTACAATTCTAATGGTGGGACCAGTAAATTGCTCAGAACATCACGACAATATAAATGTTAACAGCAGTGCGTATTCACAACTTAAAATTTCTTTCTGTCGTAGCCCATCACTTAAATATTGCTCGTTAGACGATGTTTGAAGAGTTAAAAGATGGTTACCCACATTTTGCCAACATCCCCATTGAGAATACTCAACATAAGGATATCATAGAGTAGCCCTCTGAATCTCACCTTCATAGACAATAATAAGCAAAATACATAGTCCGTATATTGTTTTTATCATCCTTTAATATATTTTTCTGCTACCAGTCCAGACATCATTCTTTGGATATGAATGTGCTAACCACTCAGAGGCACATGCATATTTACTACTGATTTTCTCTGCAGGGCAGTTTATTAATTTTGTCAAGAAAGCAGAGTCATTCACTTCTCTTCCAAGTAGCACATGTGGCCATGTGTTTTTCTCCAAGAAATATCCTCATTCAACATTTTTCTGCTGGAAGGGTTTCTTTGGGAGAAATGAATAGCAGGAGAGAGAGATCCTGTAGCCAGAAATACTCATCCATCCTATTCATCCTGTTCTTTCTTTTACATAAAAAATTTGCTTGTTCTGAAATTCTAACAGAGGCCTTATATGGGATTGTTTCATGAGTGAGACTGACAAATAACCTTACTGATAAAAAAAGAATCAAGGGGAAGAGAAATGAACATTTTTGATATATCACAGTGCAGGAGTTTCTGCTTTTGTCTGCCATGAATCTGGTTTTTGCTTTTCAGAGTGGTATTAGCATATATATCACTTTTGCTCCCTGGTCACTGCAGCGTGGTCTTGTTTACTCAGTTTTCTTTATGAATAGAAATTAACAGGATATAACCTATGCACATATTTCATTCACCATCTTTCTTTGTCCATTGCATGCAATTGGTCAGTATATTTCAATAGAAGCCAAAACTAAACAGCTAAGGTCTTAGATCCTGAGTCTGTAGACTGATCTCTGCATAGCTGAAGATCAGATTCAGATGCGGACTTAGTACATTCCGAATCAGGGGATACAAATCATAACTAAGAAAAAAACAATGTAGGATAAGGATCTGAGCAACAGGTTTGTTTACACACCAGATGCAGAAAACACTGGAATTAAAACCTGCATTAGATACACCTAAATCTCTTCTTTCAGAGTTGTGCAGCAGGATGTCTCCTTCTTTTTCTCTTGCTTAGCTCTGCACCTTCTCAGAAAAGGGCAGCCAACTACATTATCAATAAAGACACACACACACACCCCAAGTTACATCTGTAGCACCATGCACACTTCTGGGGATGCAACCAGGTGACTGCTAGACTACTGCCTGATCAAAGGAACGGGCAGCACACTGTCTATAGCACTACATAGCACGAGAGAGGGTATCACAATACATAAGGGGCAGGAAAGAAATATTCTTTATGCTGAGCATTGCATTACACAAACCCAGAACATAAGGAGCTTATACTCTATACCTGCTGGTAGGTTACTTGTAAGGCTAACCAAAGTCCCCCTGTCCAGGAAACCAAACCTCTTGCTTCTCCTTGACTGAGCTGACACCTCTGCATTAGACTCTGAGGCAGAACTGCCTTCTTTTGAAGCATACCATCTGCAGTAGAGACAGTGACTGTCATGCTCTGGAAAGATATATTATACATTTCCTCCTATGCCTAGCACCCAACAGCAGTTAGCTATCATGCACTAATGGTACTTCATAGAGCAAATATTAAATTACTTTATTCTACTATAATGACCAGTGATTAAACTTTCATAACACTGACATTACACGCTTTATTTATCATGCTCCTATACTTACCAAATTATTGGGAAGGCGGGGAGGGATCTTAATAGAATTGAATTTGTGTAATTATATTTCAAGGTCAAAAACTGTCTCCCACTGTGAAAGTAGATAAAACACTTGAAAATTAGTTAAGTTTTCAATGTTTAATCTCTTAATTGTCTACGTTGCCTAAGAACAAATGTGGCAGTTTACTGAAACATCCTGGTGCCACCAGAATGAAAGCACACACACGGCTGGGGGGCTGAGGCACAGTATAGGAATAGTGAGCTTGAAAATAAAGTTACCAATTCAGGCTGACACTGTAGAAAGAGTGGAAATGATCATATCTCTCTAATAGTAAGCATACACTATAGTAGCATGCTGCACACACAGACAACACATTAGGTACGAAGTGATGTATATAAAATACCAATCTGGAGGAAACCAATGAAAGGCAATTCTCCTACAAAAGGCACTGCCTGTTATTGACAATTCTTCTGAGAGACGTCCTATTTAACAAATAACCCTAAAAATGAGACATTTAGTCCAGCAAATTATTTTGAAGCTTTAGATAACGAATGTACTCACAATTGCCATTCCCGCCTATAAGCAATGTCATATGCTTACTCAAAATCCCTTAAAGTAAAGGAGAATAGAGCATGTAAAATGTAGGGATAATATACTCCTGCTCCTCCATCCCTGTGCATTGTTTTGGTCAATGCCACATTGGCTACACCTTTGCAGAATTTGTACTGAGTATCTGCTATGGTATCACTTCGTGGAGAACCTTGCATCTGGAAATTAGTATGTGCATTAGGAATTAAACCATGCGATGACCATTGTTTTGCTGAAGTCCGCAACTCCAAATTCAGCAAACCAGCTCTGTTTTCTCACAATATATACAGCTCCCAATGATGAGGAACTTCGGAGACCATTAATACTAAGTCCACAATTTTTACACTTTATTTTTACTTTGCTGCAGCTCCACACACTCTGAAAGATATCTTAAATTTAAAAGCAGATTTATTTCAGTGTGTTGTGGTAACAAAAAATAATACGAAGGACTTGGCTTGTGGATATTTCTGCTGTTCATCCATATTCTATAAATCTGCTATGTTTTCAACCAAAAAGCTCATGATTGGTCATGAAATCTCTGTTATTGTACTTCTGTTACTGAAAACATCCCCATTTTTTTTGAAGAGGACATCCTTTCAAAGGCTGCTTAAATTTTGGAAAAGCAGCTGTCTAAGGACTGTATTGCTCCTTTATTGCCAGCAGCTGGTGTCATCTTATGCCTCAACTCATTCCAGTAGATACCCTGGTATCACCACTTCAAGGGTAAGGAGAAGAAACACGCACCCAACTCTAAATCCTATTAGAGTGCTGATTTCTGGAAGGCTTGAGAACTTTATGAAGTAGCTCGCAAGCACAGCATGCTGTGGGTGTTTTAGCCTTTTAGCCAGTTATGGGGAAACAAGCAAATATTAAAAGTCTAAAATGATTCTATGACTTCTTTAAGAAGGGAAGCCAAAATGAGCATTTTATTGAGTGAAGCTCTGAAATGAGAAGAGATTTTCCTCATTTTCAGGTTCTGGATTTAGCAAACAGGACGTGAGCTTCCAGGTGCCCTGCAGAGATAGAAGGACTGAAAAATAAGCCCAATGTAAAGTAGGCCAGATAGCCAAAGTATAAGTGAATAGTACAGTTAATCCACATAACAGGTTACTGCAACCTCACTAGAATGTTCTCGTAAACTATGGAGTTACTGACTCTGCATGTTCATTAGAGTGCATATGCACAACTTTAGAATAACAACACAGTTAAATAGATTTTGTCCTTAATTGCAAATCACTCTGTAGCTGGAACACCGAGCATGGCATATTCATGGCATTTTTAAAATGGCAAGGTAGCTTTTGCTCCATTAAACAATTTGACTTATCTTTCACAAGCCCAAGCACTTCTTTTATAGCACAGTAACATAAATATCTGACAAAAATAATAATAATTGCAGGGGGCAAACCCAAGCAAAATAACTACAAGATGGTGTGGAAAGGAAAATAGGTCTCAATTGTAACGACCCTCTCATCACTCTTGAGGGTTTTAAACCAGGAAAAAAATCCTCTGTGTCATTCAGATGCGTTAAAAGCCTCTGTCTTTTCTTTGATGAGGAGGAACACCTGAAAGCCTCCTTGTTGCATCTCTTTTTTAATAAAATGAAATACTTCTGTCCATCCCGTTCTTGTAGGGCCACGACTGTTTAATCCCTTCTTTGTTTCCCTGTGCCCCTTCCAGAATAGTTTTTACACTTCAATCTTTAATATCAGCATCAATTAAAAGGATTCCAGGTGCAGTAACTGCAGGTTCAAGTACTCCCCAGGAGAAGCATCACAGACTTTGCTGAAAAAAGAGATGTCTTTTTTTTCTAAAGCCCCTGAAACTCTGCTGAGTTTCTCACGGTGAGACAGTCCGATTGGGCTTCTGCCGACCCCCTTTTTCCAGCACACTCTTGTTCTATTTAGATATGCAGGTGACCAAGGAAATGGACATGGATAAGTTTAAAGCTCCAGGGTTTAAAATACTAGATATGCACAAATGCAGCTTGAACTGAGGAATTCTGGAACAATCTCTACAATGTGACACGCTCTTCTCAGCCAAACCAAAGAGCTAATTGTACTCTCCTGTTACCCCGGGTTAAAAATCCAATCGTGATCAATATCAGGATCTTCAAACACCAGATGCCTTCAAATGACTGTCTCTGTGTACAGGGAAGAACTGTGGATATATTTACCCTGACTTCAGCAAAGCTTTCAACACAATCTCCTGCCATATTCCAGTAGCCAAACTGAAGTGGTGTGTTACTGTTTGAAGTAGGTAGTACCACTAACTGGGCCACTGAGCTCAAAGACTCATAGAATCATAGATTAGCTTGAGATGCGAAGGCACTTTTAAATGTCATCCAGTCCAGGCCCCCTGCAATAAGCAGGAACATGCTAGACAGCTGTTCAAAGTCCAGTTATATGTAGAGGATGTAGAATGGTTAGGTGGTTAGCAGCTACACAGAAGATGATCTGAGCAGTCCTAGGCTGAATGTTGGTCAGCAGTGTGACTCTGCAGGTGATAGACTAATCACATACTGAACTGCAATAGCAAAATGCAGTAAGCTATGTGACAAAGGGTTATTTCCCTTTATTTGGCATTTTAAGGCTGCATCTGGAACCCTTTATCTAATTGCAGGTCTCAGCACATCAATAAACTGCGAAGTCCAGTGAAGCAGTTTGTAAAATGGTTAAGGGCTGGAGCATATCGTGGTTGAACAGTGACAAAGAGAATTAACTGGTTTTGTTTAGCCTGGAGAAGGCTGAGGGAGAGATCTCATTGCAGCCTTCAACTACCTAAAGAGTGGTTACAGAGAAGACAGAAGCAGATGTTTCTCAGAGATGGCACAAAGAAAGAACTAGTAGTAACAGAAGTTAAAGCAGGAGAAATTCTAATTGGAAATAAGAAAGACATAGCAATAACAAGAGAGCTGCCAACCTGGAACAAGTTGCTCAGAAAGCTCGTGGAAACTCCATCTTTGGAGGTTTTCAAACCTCAGCTGGACAAGCAACCCTGAGCAAAATACTCTAACTTTGAAGTTGTTCCTGCATTGAGTTGGAGGCTGGACTATGTGACACCCAGAGATCCTTTCCAATCCAGATCTTCCCAATTCTAAAATCCTGTTGTTATCTTGTGGGAATAATGTCCATAATTTCATAATCCTCTTCCTTCTGGAAGCAGTCCTAATAGACCTCTGTATGCTAGGCCAGTCTATTCCTTAAACCACAAATGTTACAATCGTCCCTGTCATATGCTTAAATATACAATTGGTAATTTCAGTGTACCTAAGTACATGGTTTGCATGCTACAAGTGAGAGAACAGATGAGGAAATCAAAGAAACTAATAGAATCATGATGCTTAACTGAATGTCTAATCTACTGAGGGAGAGCATCAGTTAAAATGAGTTGCTAGGCAACTCCACTCTCTTTTAAGCTGGACATCAGGAAGATGTCCATCTCTGAAAAGTCCTCTGAAAGAGAAAGAGCCTTCCCCTTGCAATCCCTGCCATTCCTTCTTCTTTTTCACTTGCAACTTCACCAGTAGTCCAATAGATCTTTAACCCAGGAAACAGAGTGGGGAAATGCTGTGAGACAATTTTTCCTTTCAGGTAGAAGGGGAAAGATGATAGATTTTCGAAGATTTAGCAGCCCATCATCACAAGTCTGCATCTCCATTAAATCAGACAATAAATGGAAATTAAATAAACTCTATTGAAGCCTCCTCTTTCTTCTGTCTCAGAGCTGGCTGCCCAAAGGATGTTCAGACATCTCTGAGCAAATGGCTATGAGGTCCCAGGCTTCTGGGCTCACTTTCTTCCTTACAAGGGCCATTACACCGATCTGAGTGGTTCATTTGTTTTTCATGTCACTTAAAAGCTTATATAAAGGAGGTTACTATCATAAAAGGGGGTCACTCATGTCCTAAATTATGTTCTGATCATTTAATCTGATGTCAACTTAATGCTTGCAGAAGTGGTTAAGACTTAAGCCTTTTTTTCCTTCCATGAATGTTGTTACCCAGGTAGTCTAGACAAGAAAGTTAATTGTCCAGGAAGGTGGTTACATTGGCCTAAATACAGTGGCTCTTTCAAATGTGAAAATGAGCTCATCTCCAGGGAATGCATTTAAACCTCATGCTTTCAATATCAGTGGCAGTTATACTTCCTGGGAAAACTGTATGCAACAATCCTTCAGAAATAAAACAGCAACATGATAAACAACCTTGTTTGTACAGAAGGTGACTGATCTGACTGAAGAGCAGGCAATGTTGACAATTAGAGATAATAATAATGATACTATGACAAATGTAGAAAAGATCTGATAAGGTCATTTTACAGAGACCAGGTTCTCTTCCACCCTCTGCTCATATATTCTCTTTAATTTTCTTCTTATTATGAAGATAGCTTTGTTTCCATATCTGAAAGCAAAACTATGTTTGGTAAATTCAAGATGGACCTTTTAGCTCAAACATTTGCTTCAGGTTTCCCAGGTGAAAAAAACCCTTAGCATTCTGTTGATGTAAATCTGTTTTTACGAGGAAATATTTATTTGAATATATGCAACTCAGCTAAACTAAGCTAAAATAGCAACAGCTTTCAATAACTGTACACACTCTTGGTGTTGGTTTTAGCAGAAAACAGGTAAATAATCATCATGGATGAAAGCTGGGCACAGAAAATAACTGTGAGCAGACAGGGAAGGACCAAATAGCTAGAATTTTTGAAACTGCCTTAGTCCTGGAATCACAACCTGGTTTGGGTAGGAAGGGATCTTACAGCTCATCCTTTTCCAACCCTCTGCCACAGGCAGGGACACCTTCCACTAGAGCAGGTTGCTCCAAGCCCCTGTGTCCAACCTGGCCTT
>JARCZZ010012185.1:0-70800 GCA_030323915.1 Brotogeris chrysoptera | reverse complement strand
TGTATTTCTCTTGTATTATTACTGGTGGTAGCAGTAGTGATTTGTGTTATACCTCAGTTACTAAACTGTTCTTATCTTAACCTGTGGAAGTTGCATTCTTTTGATTCTCTTCCCCATTCCCCGGGGACTGGGGGAAGAAAGAGAGGAAGGAAGAGAAGAAGAAAGTGAGTGAGTGAGAAAACTTCGTGGGGGAGCTTAGAGGCTTAAACCACGACAGGTATGGTCATCAGTTGTTCACAGGGTGTAAGCAGCCAGAGGATATTAAGTTAGCAACCTTTAATATCAGACAGGGATGGACAGTGGCTTCAAACTCTCCCTCCTGCTAGCTCACGGAACAGTACTGAGTAGGGGCTAGGGAGCTATGCCTTTTCAAATGGATAGCAGCAAAACCTTGCTAGCAGTGTATCATACCTTTCAAGGACAATTATAGCTTTAAGTGAAATTACTCTGAGCAGTTCAATCAGTCAAGCAGGAAGGCCGTTTCATGCCCTCAAATATATAACTTTCCTTTCAAAAAAAAACCAACCCAAAAATAAAACCCAAAAAAACCCCAACCAACATTTTCATGCACATGCCAAGAAATAACTGTATACATCAAAAGCCAAGCTATGCAGATATGTTGCTTTGGCATTTATCCTGCATTCATCTATAAAAGACCCTACTACTACACTTATTTAAACAGCAAGACTGTCTGGCTTTATTGGTTTTTTTTAAGCTGCTGAGACTAGAACTAGTCAAAAAAGAGGTTAGTCCAGGATAATGAAGGAAGATCAGGGAATAGATAGAAACAATTCAATTCTGAAGTCAGAAGCATTTACATTATTTGCATTAAAATGGACCAAATAGGAATGCAGTCAAGTATTGCCAACATTTCTGCCATTGGTTTGGGGATCACCCTGTACCTAGGACAAAATAACTGTCAGCTATTTTTCCAAGAAACTGCAAGGATTAGTGCTAGCTGTCTATTTTTAAATACTTGGAAGGTATTCAAATACAATGAAAATGAGATTAAGTTGGACAAAAAAGAAAGGTATTTTCATTGCACACTATAATATTGGTAATAGCCAATTAAAAAAAATGTTTATTTGTTTGATCTGAAATTCAATCAAAATATTCCACTAAAAATGCAAACAGAGAGAACATTCACTGGTGTATGTAAAGGCAAACAGTCTGTACAATCTAACACAGATAAACAAAACGTTACTATTTTCAAAACCAGCAGTAGAGAAAATAATTCCTCTTTGCTATCGGCCTCCACATCATGGCAGATGGCACTGATCCTGTTCAAGCAAACAATTTATGTCCAGCGTTATACTATCCTATAACTACAAACTATAAAAAAAATGAAGATTGGCATATTCCACCAACAAATGGAAAATAAATGAATACCTAGCTTTCTCTGTGCACTACCGTAACAACCATAAAACTCTAAAAAAGGAGCAGCATCTCTAAGTTATGTCCACAATTAAGACAGAAACACTGTGATACAAAAATACCAGGTAAGAAAATTAAATAACAAATAAGAAAAGCATTTACTGACAAGGTAAGTGGAATTTTGCTTTCCAGGTACCACTTCAGGTTACAAAGCAGTCCCCTCATGAAGTTTAAATTTGTCAAAAAACTTACAAGTCCCAAAGATATTTTGTTTTTTTTCCTCCTAGTTTATACCTGCTATGTTTTCTTCCACACAACTCTTAGCTCAGGACAGCGTGCCTGAGAAAGGTTCTTTCAGCCTAATATTAGTGATAGCAGCCACACTGTGAAATTCTTATAGTTTGCACCCTCAAATCTTACTTTCAGCCTTGCTTGCGCTGTAGCAGCTGAAAAGCAAATACAAATCACCTGCTGTTGTGACTGCTGCTTCATGGTAAGTTCCAGCTGAGGTGAAATGCCGAATGCTTCTTAAATGGTGTCAACTAGAGTTGTCAGGAGATCATAAGACAGAGCCCCAAGCAATTTGATTAGAATCTGAGAGTAACTGGATTAGCAGAACTACTGAATTAGTATTTGATGAGCTGCGTAATTCATGTTATCTTCACAGCACTACTAGCTCTAACATCTGCAATATGAATAAGCATCTACCAATTCACATGTCAGGTGACTTGAGCCACAATGCAAACAAGAGATTTGTGGAAAGGTTTGCACTGAAACAGGTGAAAAAATCAAAAGTAAATATACCTCGATCTAAAAATTCAGTAAAGATGCTTGCCAGCTCTGGAGATATGTTCTCATTTAATCTTCTTTCATTTTAATCAACTTTAACAGGTAAAGCTGGGAGATACTCTTTCCTAGATGCAAGATACAATCAGTCAGACAATCGGTAGTATTTTGCCTCTGTGAGAGGTGAAAGACTTAACAGTGCTCAGCAACGATTGCTGTGTTCCGTGAGGGAAAGGGGCCCTGCCTTTCATAGGGACAGAAACTGCATGGTCAGCAGTGCCTTGAGATTTCGGCAGCATGTCTGCCAACTCTGCTGTCACACATCAGCCTGTAACACTATGGCACTGAAGGAAGGCAAAATTATCTCCTTAAGCAGCTGCAGGAAGCAGGCCCATAAAGATAAGTCATATCTACTACTGTTTGAACAAACCGCTGGTGGTAGTATGTTTCTCTCAGGGCAGTCTGATTGCAGAACTTTTCTTTCTTACTCCTGCAAGGTACAGGTGTGTCTATTCAGGTTTTAGACATATTTCATGCAAATCTGAAGCTTCCTTCCAGTCATGGGATGGCTAGACATCCTGTCTAGAATTACAGTGAATTAACACTGAAAAATAACTTTTGGCTTTCATAGTACACATAAAATAAACATTTAAAATGAATGTGTTTTTTTTGTTTGGTTTTTTGTTTGTTTAGTTTTGTTTGGGTTTTTTTAAGTGCTGAAAAGGTTTTTTTTGCTGTTCCTTTTTAAAATTATTTTACTGTAAGTATTCATATTTATAACAATCAGAACTTGAAATAAGACAACTATAGAGATACCAGCTCAGCCATCAACAGGACTGCAGTTAGGGCTTTATCTGCCTCCATCCCTACAATTATTCCAAAGGAGAAAGACAGAATAAGTTATGTTACTATTTATAGTAAAAGGAAATTATAGATATGGCTGCTTAGTAAATAGTAGGCAATAGAGAAAATACAGTAATTTGGACTTATATCTTCACTAATATGTAGCAATTCACAGGTGGCATTTTACATCTGTGTGCTGTATTTTATTTGACATGTTCACAATCCTTTTTAAGTCAGCCACAAATCCAAACACAGTTAGCAGACAGGGTATTTAATAAAATCAGATTTATAAAACTATTACTGTGTAAAACAGAATTTCACCTATTAAATTTTTCTAATACAAACCCAGTTACTCAAATCAATAGAGAAGGAAAAACAATAAATAATAAAATAATGAGAAATTAATTGAGATCTTAACAAAGCTATAAATACATCAAGCATTTCTGATGATATCATAATGCACTCTACATGGTTTTCCTTTTTTTTTTTTTCTTCACAAAACCTCTCTTGATATCTGCAGTTCCTAATAATTTATTCTATAAATACAGCTTAGTTGACTAAGGCTGAAATGTGCTAAGATGCAGTAGCGTTTCAAATTCATACATGAAACAATTTGGAAGCTTCCCCCAGGCATTCGCTGCTGCTGCGGCTCCCGCAGCTCTGCTACCCACAATCCCCCCATTTACCTGCTCGCTGGGCTGCCTCAGCCCTGGTCAGGAAGTGGTAAAGCTGATCCAGCTTATCAGGCTGCTCCTCCAGGGACTTCTGCTGCCATATGGCTGACCCAGGCCCTGCAGCCTCCCTCAAGGCATTCCACTTCTCTATCAGAGAGAAGAGCTCGGAGAAGGACTTGTGATAACCCTGTCGCAGCATGTCTATGCAGATGTTCTTCTTGTATGAATTCCTGTTACTGGGAATAAGAAAGATTTTAAGCCTTTAAACCCATATTCTGTTCTCTGCCTTACCAAATAAGCACAGATAACTAAAACAGCTCTCCAGAAAAGACCTCTGCAGTTCAGCAGCAGGGAAAGGATATTTTTATCCCCCTCTCAAAAAGCATTCTGCTAAAATACGATTACAAATGTCATACCATAAGGAAGTAAATACAGCAATAATGAATAAATACCAATATATGTATATTGAAAACATATTTAAAATATACTGGTGCTCTTTAATGGATATTGGTAAAAAAGGCTGTCTGATGGGAACCCCCCCCCCCCCATGTTTATATTAGTTCATGAAAACACAATGAACTTTTATTTTGCTTTAAAACAGTGCACAGGGAAAAATGAGGCACATTCCACATGTCAAAACAATGTATATGTTAAATAGTTTTGCTGTAGGACATGATGGGTTGGTTTAAAACGTCAGACAAATGCTATGCCAGAAACATAATCATTAGGTATTATTTTGCTTTTGTTTAGCATATAACTTCAGCTGGGACTGGTTTAGTGATGTAAAACATTGATAATTTCTCCCTAATTTTAACACCAAATGATGCAATGATGAATTTATATCAAAGTTATCTCATTCATAAACTCTGACAAGATATACCTATCAAAAAGTTGTGCAATCAAATATTCTCAAGAGGCAATATATCTTTTGGGGTATTATTTATGGAAATAATCAAAATATTTCTTTTACGTGGCATGAAACAATCATTGTGTCCCATCCTGGAGAAAACTATGAGTCCAATGGGACTGTCTGTAACACTAAAGTACAGATGTAAAGGTTTGCAAGAGTAGGAATCTAGTGTGAGAAAACAAACCTTTGTCCCAATAAAATGGCAAGGACCCAGAAGTGTTAGTTCTATTTTTATATTCCATTAAGTCTCCAAACTGTTTTCAAGACTGTCTTTTTTAGATTAAACCCCACTAACTTCAGATTCTAAGCACCTTTCAAATAAATATGAAATTCTGAATACTGAGATTTATAGTGTATGTTATAAATTCATGTGACCTCATGCTAAACAATAGCCTTATGAGACTAATACTTCTAGCCAAAAATAGCTACCACAGTTCTTTAACAATGCTAGTAAGATTGAAGTGATGTTAAAAACTTCTTAACTAGATGTGAATGAAATAAAAAGTAATGTAAGATGTAAGAAGTAAATAATCAGCATAAGTTCACATTTAATATGATTAAAATAAAATCTATTGCTTACTCCATAGATGCACTCTAATCCTTCATGGGTTTTTTTTTGCATTTCACTTTTAAAAATGAACACAAAAGTACTACAAAAGCCTGATATAATTTAGACTAGACAGTAGTGAATTTATCAATTTATCTTTAATACATAAATAGGTGGGTTTTGAGATTGAAAAGCATACATTGTTCATACAGACATGAGAAAAGAACTATGTTGTACCAGAAAATATTTGCAACATTTATCTTGAAAAAGCAAATGATAAATATCTTTAAAAATTTACATTTTAATTTGCCAGTATATGCTATATTTGTCATAGATCAGATGCACAGTATATAGCTTAAAAATAATGTAAAGACGTTATGTTAATACCATACAATATATTCTCTACTCTATATTGAGTGTCTTCTGCTTTCTGTTTTAAAATTCTGTCCAACTGAAAAAAATTGGAGAATATGGGTAAAAATTCCTATCAACTTCCAAAAGCCTAGAACTGAATCCTACAGTAATACAACTCAGAGCAGTGGAATAACAATTTGTAGAGCAGACACAGGCATATTTATTCCTATAACGTGATCTTTATGTGTGGATATGTGTGCATGCATTAGATCATTAGATGTATTGGAAGTAAACAAGAAAGTACTGCGAAAAGATCTTCAGTGACTAACCAAAATGTCATTCAGTTAATTTTTAACATTTGCTGCATAGTCACTTAGCATAATACTTATATTTTTATAAACAGGAGAACCGTGTCCATGTAACATTGTTTCCCATATACTGCTGCACTTTGCTTCTTGTCAAAGCACATTTTCCCCACAAGATAGCATTATTAGCAAACCAGTTCAGGAGAACAAACCATACAATAAAATAGGTCAATTTTAAAAATTAGTGTCAATATTCTTTAATAAATCCTATCCTAATTAATAAATTGAAATAATGCTGCAGTAATCATACAGCACAGTGCATGTTTTTTTTTTTGTTAGGCAAAGATAACTGATTTTAGCTCACAAGCAATGAAGCTGCTATCTATTGTATAATGATTCAAATTTTAGAGTCATAAACTTATCTCTCAGTTATTATTAAAACCAGAAAATACACAAAGCACAAAATAATACTGTTGTTTTCTTAAGTTTCTACAATATATCAGCTACAAGTGACTGATCACACACAAACAATAAAATAGGGCTAGAAATGAATGATACTATGTGGATAAATGGTATTTGTGACACCTAAGAGAACCTGACACTGCAACGATTTCTGAAATTTATTCCATTATTGAAGTGGTTACAGATGAAAATGCCAGTGCCCTTTCTTCCCACCAAACACTGCTCTTGAACAGAGGAGTAGTGTAGGTGACAGAAGTAAACTTTTCATGATATCTTGAGATAAACTATAAATCAACCCTTAAAATCCTTTTCACACTGTTTTCTAGGATGTCATGCAGCATGTAAAATGTGAATTTAAATAGAGCATCTCATGTTTAATGTAACCGAATATTACTTTATTTCTAATATCAATATAAAAACCTGTTACCTAATTAAAGGCACATTATTTTATAAAAACCAAGTATTAAAAGTATGTTTCTACTACATTAATGAAGTAGTTTACACTAAAACTTTGGAACCTTCCTACCTAATGAATTATTATATATTATTAACCAAGTAAGTTTGTTTCTCTGTATGGCGTCCACGCCGATTTTAGGCTTCCTTTGAACAATTATGTTACTTCAAGAAAGAAAATGAAAAAAGACTGGCCTTTCATTTGCTTGAAGTGGAGCCGTTCAAGAAGTTTAATGGTCTCTGGGGGCATCTACTGGAAATCTGGAAAACTACACTCAGGACACGTTAATCATGGAGCTGTCAGAGCGGCGGGGCACAGCCACAGAACAAAGGAAGGGACCGCGCGGGTGAAACGCGGGAGCGCAGAGCCGCCTGTAGCGCGCAGGGACAAGGCGGTGCGCTCCCTGCGCTGCCAAGGCTCCGGTTTGCCTTACGCCGTGCCGCTGAAGCACAGTGCCACAGCCACGCAAACGCTGCCTGCAAGGAGCTCAACCAGACGAACTGGAAAGAGCAGGCAGCTCTATCATGTTGGCTGGGTTTAATGTTAAAACTGAAGCATGAGGTGAATATAAACCTAAAGTCCTCTTTCCCTTTCGAATGATCACATGGGCATGCCAGGAAAAAAATTGTTTCAGATGGATTTTTTGAAAACAGATTAATTTTTAATGAAATCTGGAGCATATCTGTGCATTTATGGTAAAAACAAAGATACCAATTAATCTGTTTTGAATTTCAAGCAGATTTGTTTCATTTTTTTTTTTTAATTCATGAAATTTAACAGATGAAAACCGTAATACTTTACACAAACACAAACAGTGCTGAGAATCCACTGTTCCTCTGTACAGTTACCTCTGCCATTACTGAAATCCTGTAGATATTGTTGCATGTTTATTTAACCAGCCTGGGACAAACATGAATGAGGTCCACTTAGTAGCTCTGGTGAGGTATCATGCATTTGTCCTATACCAGCAGTTACTGCAATGTGGCATTTTATGCATGAAGTGCTGAAAAAAAGCTATGCCCTTCTGCATGTGTGTCATGGGGGTGAGGGATCAGAAGAATTTTTAGCACCAACCAACCAACCACCAAGAGCTGAAAATGTCATTTTAGTGATGCCATGCTATAGATAAGGATTTCATGTAGTATATCACATGGGTAGAAGAAGCTATTTATTGAATGTGGATCTGCAAGCTTGAAAAGGCATGGCTTGCAACTGTTAACACTATGCTTTAAGTGTACCTAGTATTCCTACAGGCATTATACTTTTCTTAAACTACGTAGCTGCATATATGATTTTCTTATATGGATTTCTTTTTATTTATTATCATTGCTATTCTAAAATGATCTGGTGTCATGCTGAGGAACCACGGAAATCTGATTCTAATCTGTCTTTACCCATGCAAAAATCATAACTAATAACCTTCAGTGAGGCTAATGAAATTACACTGTTGTTGCAATCTCAAGCACCTTTCTATCTAATGACATTGCACTTTTACAAGACCGTTAAGCAAAGCTAGGTGATCAGGACAGTACTGTACTACATTCCCTTTAACTTAAAATCCTGCACAGCAAGGCTATTGGCATTCTACCCTTCACACTGAAAGACAGAAAAAAGAAATTAGACCAAGAGGCAGGTACAGGAATTAGAAAATTCAAACCAGTATATATATAATATAAATAATATATATAAAAATTATATATATTTATATTATATATATATAAATATATATTCAAACCAAAATATAGCATAACAGAATTATTTATCATTATTTTAATTCTCCATGCCTGCTGTCTGGTGTGGTCAGTTACAGACATGCAAAATAAGTGTAAAAGCCTACTATTTTCATATCACAGGTTTTTTTGTGGTGTGTTTTTTTGTTTGGTGTTTTTTTTTTGTTTTGTTTTTAGTATCAGGGTTCCTATCTTTAAATTTGTAGGATTTAATTACTACTATAGGTTAATGCCAGCTGATTACAATACAAGCGCATTATAACACTCCCATTTTGTAAAACACAAAATGTCATGGATTAAACAATGATAGTATATAAAATATTAAAGTGCACTTCCAGCATAAAATAATTACTAATTATTATAATGTTTAAAAACTGTATTCAAACAGATTTCATCCATTTGGGATTTCCTTATGCAGTTAGCAAATCAATGACTGATATAAAGGCCTTGGAGAAGGCTCACAAAATTATGAAAAATAATCAAGACATTTTTGCTTAGGCTTATTAAAACAAATACATTTTACTATTTTCCCCCTCACATCTCCTGGCTAGAAATCTACAAGAAAATTAAAATTAAATCAAGTATGTGAATACTTTGCTCCTTTGTGCTTAACTTATATGCAAACAAACGGCATAAACAAAGGGACACCAGAATTTCCTCATTAAAATTTGAAAAATATGTGCATTAAATAAAAAAAAAAACCAAAAAACCAAAAACCAAACTATACAAAACACTAAAAGCCAAGCGTGCTGTAAGAGCTTGTAACTTCAGGTCGCTTTGCCTAAGAATTGAAAGAGGAATTATTATTTAGTTATAACTGGACAGTCAAAATCCAACACTGTTAGTGACCCATATCTGAAATATAGTTCAAACTTCTGCAGGGCATTGCTGAACACAAGAAGCAATTATGCAAATACCTGGTAAATTTGGAAGCTGAAGATTTGACTACTGCATTCAGCAATGTTACAATTCAGGTTACAGAGATAGTAACCCATGTACTTACACTGTTGAAATCTAGATTGTTATGCATCTGGGCTTCAATCCACCAAAGTTACAGGTACATAGATAATTTGAAAATGTATCTCAGTCATCTGAGTATCTGAGTTCAGTGTGAAAATTTATACACTGGTCAAGTACTCAGCATATTTTCACTACGTGCTGCTACTTATACAGAGCTCTTTAAATGAATCAGGGCACAACCCTCTAATCTAGTTTAAAGACTGTCTGTTTAAATACTTTTAATGAAATATTTACTGGATAGTAATATGTTAAATTTTAGACTATAGTAATTTCATTAAAGAAAGTACAATAAGTGCCGTTAAGTAGTAATAGACATCAGTTACACATCAGAATTTTTCACTACTAAGGCTGAGAATTAACTTACATTGGGGTGGGTGCATGGTTTTTAATTCCAAATTACAAAGCTGAAATAGCTAATGTCCTAATTAAAAAACCCAAACATGAAATCAACTAATTTGTATGTATCTTGAGAGGGAAGAACATTACTTTAAAATGACTTTTGTAACAATTAAGATTTTGTTTTTAAATAAAAAGTGTTTATGGAGCTACGTATCCAGAACTATTAATAGAAAGATGAAAATACAGTATATCAGAAAACAAGTATATAGGTACTTTATACCATATATTCCGTATAACTTTCAGCATCAGTAATGCAGTATTTTTCATCTCCTCTTTCAGACTCTCCGACTGTTGTCAAACCACACTTTAACCTAAATCATGCAATCAAAGGTGGATGCATAACCTGTCAGTAGGATCTCGCAAAGAACACATATATTGAACTCGCTTCCTTTTGTTCAAAGCTACGCTGCCACTTTAATACTACATAAAATGAAAAATTAATCAATTATAAACATCAAAGGATGACACAGAAAAAGTACTTTAAAATGAATGTAAGTGCTGTAATAATTAACAATCCTCATTAACCCAGAAAATGGAAATATAAATTTAGCAATGAACTTTTGGAACACTATGTTCCTAAACAGAAATGAAAAGAAAGCACTAAAAATAAAGATAAAAGTGCTAGCCTTATAAAAATATTCTTAATACAAGAGCACACACACCTGTGAATATTTCAAGCATAATCAGACAAAAACATTGTCTTCATTAATCTTTCTGCTTTTTTTTTTTTAGATTAATTACATTCATTAACAAAGAGTAATTCCAACCATATTTTATGGACTGTTATTTATCAAAATGAAGTATTTCTCAACTTTCCTCTTTTATTTCAGAGCTGACCTAGTGTACTGAGAGCTAGAAACATCTGAATTCGGAACCCTTTCCATTTGATTTGTATGATATTGGAGAAGTCAAATTTCTCTGCAAGTTTCTTTCACAGTGTACAAAATTATCTTTAGAAAAAGATAATCATAACTATTTACTTTCTGATTCTTCTCAAGCTGATGTTATGAATTATCACAGAACCCTATACAAGTCTATACATTTATTATACTACTGCTATGAACAATTCCCACAGTATTTTTGCTTTTGTTTATAATGGCTCATGTAAGTCCCTAACAGAACTTATTCAGTAGTCTAAAGACAAATAGAACACACAGAGATTTAGACAGAAAAAGAAAAGAGAGGATTTTACACAATTCAGAAGGATTCACTGCAAGAATTATTAGGAAGTCGTGATTGTACCAAGGCAAATTAGACTTTTTTTATTTCAGACTCTTTGTATGTTAGAGATGCTTCACCTTTATGAGCATTTTAAAAATAGAAGTCAGTTGTGCATTGCTTGCATATTATCTTCAGTACTAAATATTGTTGAACTATTGAGAAATGAAAGCACTAGAAAACTGTAAGACCAAACTTAGTAAAAACAACAAGTTACATAAAAAAAGGAAAACTTCAGCTCACTGTGTTCTTCTTTATTAAAGTATGTCATGTATTTTATCTTTGCAAGAGTTTGATGAGTTTTTGCAAGTAAAATTCTGTTTCCTCTATACTTGCTAATAGTCATGAGAATCTGTAGTTTGCACCTTCCCATTAAAAATGTATTGTATTTTTTGAAATTATTCACCCCGCCTTTTATCCAGATCATGTCTTTGAAAGGAGGAAGTAGATAATAAATGGAATAATTCATGATTTCCCATTAAATATGAAACTTTCTTTTGCAGAGTTTAGAAAATGAAGTTCTACATAATGTACAGAAGTTGATTAGAACTTTTTTTAACCTTTTCAAGAAAAACCTTTCACATTACACAAACGTTCAGAGAAGTTTCTTTAGGAAAGGCAAACCATTCACTTCCCACACAGTTCTGTTCTTTAGATCACTGCCTAATTACACTAAATAATATGTTTATAAGGCCCCAAATTCACAGAGATCATTCATTTAACCAAAAAGAATGTATGCCTCTAAGTGCTAAAAATCTTTTTGAAAGTTGTTTAATAAACATTGAATCCTGGTTATGGCAAGCAAGATTGTTAGGAATAATTCAGACAAAAAAAAATACATATTTAAATAATATTGTGAAATAAATTTTAAATTTATCATCTAGCTCAATAAGTGACTTGTGCCATCTCCCTTTCCACAATCAGCAGGGAGTTTGGGATAGAGTGCCTTAATTTAAAATTTCTTTTACTACGAAAAGATACATTTCTTTGGTTCTGATTTACCCCTTTCCATAGTTTTTAGTATTTAAGAGTGAAGAAATATCCTCATAAAATGTGGAGTTGACACAACATTCCACCAGTTCTCAGAGTAATGTGAACAGTCATAAGGCGTTCACAGGTCATATCCAAAGATTGACATCAGCAAGAACCATAAAATCATGCTGGACCTGAACATGAAAGTGAAAGAACACTTTACTCCTTTCTCCTTTTGCTGCTATGCTCTTCTTTAGCTACCCTGAACTCTCCTCTCTCCCTCTGCCTTCATAGTGTTATCTACAAAAGAAAAGGTAGCAGCTCAAACCACTAGAACCAAATACTGTGCAATTAGGGACTGCAATACAAGGTAGAAACAGAATCTGCTTTTACACATTATCTGTGTCTAGAACTGCCTTATGCAAGGTTTCTAGTAACAGCAGCTGCCACTTCCTTAATCCCACGCGAACAAGTTATTTTTTTCCTAACTCTTATTCTTGGCAGTGCCCCTCCTTGTCCCTTAAGTGCCACATAACACCATCCCCCCCCTTAACACAGAAATAGTCATATCCACTTCACAACACAGAATTCTTAAGCCTAAATTACTCATGTTCAAATTGGAAAGCCCCAGTAAAGATTTAAGGTTGTGAAAAACCCTCCAACTATAACAATGTGATATACTGTCCAGGAAGAAACCTCACCCATAACAATATGATAAGCTGTCCCAATCTATTTGTTGAGTAAAGGATTTCATAGGTCACCTATGAAGTCACCCTACTAATTTATTTGGTAGAAGTGACAGCTACTAGAAAGTCTGGATTAATCAAAAGCCCAAGAAGATATTTGTGTTCAGCTTCCTTAATAAATTGGTCCATCAATGCAAAAGATGGAATAAGGACAAATAGAAAAGCAAAAAAATCTAAAATTGAGTACCAAATTATTTAAATAACTTACAAAGACGGGACAAGATAAGAACAAGCCCAGCCTAATAGTAGGGTTTACTAGCCTGGCTGAACCCAGGGCACATGGCTATGATGAAAATAAGGAACAGAACATCCTTCAAGCTAGTCCTTCTCTCCATCAGCCCACAAACCCCATTATCCTCCTGCAGTGGACCCTCCAAATCATCCTGGCCTCTAATCAGATGAGGAGGTTTCTTCCTCTAGTCTTGGAGGTCAGATGGGGTTGAATATTTGGAGCCAAATTGGTAGTAGAAGTAAGGATGTAGGAAAGAAGTCTTTTATTTCCACAAACTGATCTTGAGCACTCACAATTACTCACTCATTAATTTTCCAGCATCTTTTTTCCTTAACTGTACGTAGCTGATACTGACACTGAAAACAACAGAAACCTGGGGGGTGGGGAGGGGGGGGGAGAGGGAAGTAGTGAATTTGCCCCTTTTTGTTCTCTCACTGAAGAATGGAAAAATAATCTTCTAGCAGATGGCACAAACAGAAGATGTAAAATAGATGCCAGGTCACTTTTTGTTCTGGACTTGCCAGCTTCTTGTAGAAATGCTACTGCAGGAAGTAGTGAACACAACTCTAAGACTTCTACCTGTCCTTTTTACAACTTTCAAAATTCAATAGTTCTCCAGTGTAGGATTTAATGGCATATTTGCATGTTTACACTTGAGCTGGTCACCTTAAGTTCTCTATGTAAGCAATGGAACATGTGCTTCAAAAGTATAATCCACCCTGTTCTAAAGTAGTTTTGTAAATCCTAAAAGATTGGGTTTAAGTAATCAAAGTACTTATTCTTACTTATTTAAATTGATTACATGGGGTGATTAACCTAGTCCTCTGTATCAGTTAAATTCAGATGAAAATCCCTTTGCTCTATCTGAAGAGAAGGACAAAACTTTACGGAAGCAAAGGGTTGCTACTATATTCAACCATTTGTTCCTAGAGCAAGAATATTTTATTCCAGTTGTTGCTATGCAATCTGCAAACTAGTTTAATGATTGATCTTCCCAGTATTAGCTCAGATACCTGGCAACTGCTCTGGGAGACACAGCCCACCTGAGGGTGAAAGCCTTTGCCATTTTGTGTTCCAGGTGATCTTGAAAAGGACTAGCTTTCTGGTGAATTCTAAGCAGAACAACCTACTGTATTTCAAAAAACATCTGATTGAATGCATATAAAATAATCTACTCTCCTGCCTGAAAAAGTCATATCAGAGCCCGTCTTTACTGACACAAATTTATCAAGGCAATAACACACTGACCCACCACTCACAAGACAGAAAATACAAACACAAATTTTCTGCATATCTAGGTCAAGCCATATGGTCTCTGGAAAATAATTCAGATGTCATCTGATTACCAAGGGTTCTTGACTAAGGATACTAGAACTGTATCATCCAATCACAGAAATACTTCTAGAAGCAACATGAATGGGTTGGTTTTGGTTTTGTTGTGCTTTTTTTGTTAATACTAAACAGAGCTGTTCCTTTCATCAAAAAGATTTCAAAATCTCTTTTTTTAGTCTAACTCTGTTTTGATTATATGGTCATATTTGGACAATTTTCATTGATATGAAGATTAAAGAACTGTTACTTGATTTTTCTGGCAAACCAGTTTCGAGGCATTAATGATTTGGTGAGTCAAGGCCAGGAACAGAAAGTATCAGGGAAGGCTCACTGGAGGCCACTGGAGTCAGCCAACCTTCTCATAAGCTTACAAAAGCCTAATGCAGTAGCAGGAAAGCAGCCACATGCTGCATTAATGGGAACCTTTACTTTTTTTTTCCGTTTCCAGCTTCTTACATTGCAGTCATTTCTTATTTCAAGTTTTAGAGAAGGAAACAAAACAAAATCAATGAAAAAACCCAAAGCAATAACCTGTTTTAATAGGATTAATGTACTATCTTTCTTAAGAACTGGTTTTTTTTCCTCTTATATCACCCTGGGACAAAAAAATTATGACAAAGAAGAGAAATAAAAAAATCTCCAGATTTTTTCACAGAAAAATGAGGTTATAACATAAGCACACTCAACAAAATTTTTCTCATTTGCTAAAGTCTGGAACAAAGTACAATACTGTATGATAGAGGGATAACTGCAACCCTTTTTTTTGTTCAGCTCTGAAGAAACTAACTTAATTTTAAAGAATATTGCGAAAGACACAATTTTAGGGAACAGTTCTAATTTAAATATTGTTACTTTTTCCCATAAATATGCTACTAGCCATACATGCCTTTATTTAGGAGGTAATAAATCTGCCTAACACGTACAACTCACCCCCCTCCAAAAAAAAAGAGTGCTTAATATCAAGGAGGGGTGTGGCTACAAGAATTTCTCTTCACAGAGAAATGACTGACAACCTCCATATTAAACAAAAGTACAGATATAATGATAAAAGTGCAATAATCCACTTTTGGCATGGAAATTTAAAGAAATACACAGCATACTATAAGCCATTTCTCATTTTTTTTTAAGAAAAACATCTGTTGTCTGCCAAGGCATAGAAAGGATAACATTAATTTCAGTAAGATCATTTACAGATATGTCATTGTGTTAGTTTATAAATTGGTTTAAAATTACAGTTGGTCATTTAGGGTTTTTATAAAGATATTACTCTAGTACTAATTTAATTGTGTAGCTGATAGTTTGTTACCATTTGTTTGTTCTCAAGTGATTGTATCAAGTTTATGGAAGAGCAGTACTAAATTATATACTATAGAAGTTCTGTAACTGCTGAGCTACTATCAAAAGCTAAATTCTGAGAATAATTAAATACAAAGAACATGAATATAGTCTTTTAAAAGATGCACTCAAAAAATCACCATACACTAGAAAACATGTATCACTTTAATCTTGCAAGAGGCTTTGATAACTTTGACAAACAGCGTATTACAAACCAGTAAGGAAACACCCCACTTTGTGTAGGTATTGCAGAAGAGATGATAAAATTCTCACTTCACTGTGGATTTCCATGCTGGTTTCTTTTTCCACAACCTCCAGACTCAGAGTTTGGATATAAAAAGAAAAATCGTATAAGAAATGGTTTTGGGTGTGGGTTTTTGTTGTTGTTGTTGGCTTGATTTTTCTTGGGTTTTTTTAAAGCAGTAAAAGGCTGACATGATCAAATCAGATTTGTAAAATGAACTTTGAAGCCCCAAGGCCTTAATGAAACAGCAGTGACTTCCTGTGTAATCACATTGAACACTTCTGTCCCTACCACAGTGTGTGTACTGTCGAAATCCACTGGGGCTAAAGACTGAAACAGGTCACTGGATAGGCAAGTTGGTCTACAACAATTGTTATAGAGTAGTGACTACAGCAGCACTTCATAGCTGGCATGGAACTAGGGTGACAATAAATGAATGTACTTATTTCTGTGCTTGCTCCCTGGGGTCTGATACATCTCCCCTCACAGAGTAACTGCACTACCCCTTATTCAGGGGACAGGACCTCTTGTCAACACAGCATTTGCTCAGGAAGGATCTGTTCCTTATTTTGGTCCAGCTCATGCAGAACGTGACCAAGTCACACACCAATTTTAGTTTCCTTCTCTTTAAGCAGGGAATATTTAAACCAGTTATGACACCTAGCACAGTTAGCACGACAGCATGATCAAAGGTAACTGTCCCACATCAACCACATGTACTCACAGAGCAGTAACATGGGACTTTCCTAACTCACTTTCCTGTCACTGTCAGGCTGCTCTCTCCCCCAGACTGTGACCATGTTAACAGTCTCTCATACAGAAATGAAGGAACAAATTGAACTTTGCAAACCCTGGGATGACATATTGAGAAGGTCCTGACCAATCCTACAACTGAACTTTGGTTCAGTGAATCTTTAGTCTTTATTTTCTGAACCTAGGCAAAACCCAAATGGAAGAAGTGGGGTATGAGTTTGTTTTAAATAGACTGCTTTCCTAGAGCATCAGACCAGATACATTACAGTCTTCGTACTGTCAGTCAGAACACGTACTCGCTTTGTCATGTTACCATTGTAAAAATAAAGGCAAATTGGACGTGTTGCAGGAAAGAGAAATGCGTCTGCTGGCTGAGTCTTATCTGGTATGGTTTTAGGACACTGCTAAAGTTACTACCCCTCAACTCAAATTTGGTAATTTTCTAGATTTTCATTTGAAAGTTTTTAGGGAAGGTTCGCTGGTCCATTTTTGAGCTAGGAAGGAGAAAATAAGCATGTTTTGCAAGCAACTACTGGTCGAATTCCTGTCTGACTGATAGAATGTATTTATGCTGCAAGGGTGATCTTGCAATATTAATTGTTAAGGTGCCTAGAGGCCTTGTATATGCATCTTTTTATTATTTAAATATTGAAATAAATAAATCATCTCACTTAAGCAACCAGCAATTCAGATTTCTTAGAATTCTTTCATTAATTTTGATGGTGCTGAACCCCAGATCTGTTAAAAGACTCCAGAAGAATAAGTCAGTTGTAGTCTCTTGTAACTTCTAAATGTAAACACCTCAGCTCTAAGAAATCAAAAGTTATCTAGATTTCTTTATTTCATTGGGTTTTTAAATAACTAATGGTATATTAAATGCTTCACCACAGAAGTCAGCACTTGGGCTTGGCTAAATAGTAATTCAAAATTACAAGAATGTATATGTCGGTAGATGAAGCTTCCACCCCAGAGGAGATATTTCACAGAGGCTCAGGAAAAAAAAAGCAAGGGGGAAAAAATAAGCAAGGGGAAAAAAAAAAGAGAAACACATTTCAAATATAATTACTGATACAATCTTAAGAATAATGTTACAAATGTGATATAATACTTTGTTAAATATACAAATTGGTAAAACTAAGGAGTTAAATGCTTTGATATATTTAAGATCAGGAGAAATGAACCATCATTATTTAATATCAACTTCAATTTTAAATGCCAACTTCCACTAAAAAGGGTAGGGCCTGGGGAGCTTTAGATTTAAATGATTATGATGAGGAGAAACAAAGGAAACAATAAACTTACGTATGTTAAAATGCCTCAAAAAAAGCCAACTTACGCAGCAGCTTCTTGTTTTGACAACCCTTTGATATTCTTCGCCAAATAATCATCTATGACATCTTTATCTTTGATCAAATGAATCCTAAATTTAAATGAAAAAAATTAAAAGAAACACTGTGAAGTGCTAACATAGACTTCTGCAGCATGTATAATACATTAGCATTGCCAAGTAGAGCTAAATACTGAAATACTGAGCAAGTAATGTATCAGACATTCTATAAACACATACAAATATCTTGTTAATTTTTGGTCTGTAGGTATTTCAAATCTTGATTTCTAGAAGAAAACATAGTTGGTATTAGCTTTCTAGGACTCCGTTACCTTGTATTTCTGTCTAAACTAGAAGAAATTGTGTATTAGCTAAATCAGTAATAATTGATTAAGCCATCCATATTTAAACTGTTTTCTATTACATTTTTGCACTACCAGTATGGGCCAAAAAATGGTCCAATCTATTTTGTATTTAAGTTTTTTGAAATTAAAAAAAAATAAAACTTCCTCAGAAAAAGTCCCAAACCCAACTCAAAATGTTTTCCTCAGTGCAATGCAGACTTTTAATACTGTTCTCAGCTTTCCATGCTTCGAGCAGCATATTTCAAAAGGTGGTCCACTAATAGGGTAATAATACAAAGGGCATCAAATCAAACAGCAAATTTCTGGATGCATGGATTGAATTTTAAAATTTGAACTGTACATCATTTCACCTTTCACTTGAGCCATCATCTCTCTGCATCCCCACTCTGATACACACAAGGTGCCTAGAATTTTAAAGGATAATACACACTTACTGACCATAAAGTGTATTTGAATAGATTCTGATACCCTGACCTTGGAGGATATTATCTTTATAAAAGCAATGTGAATTTATTTTTATTGTTCTTTAAAAGAGCATGAAGATTGGTTAATCACTCAAAGATAAAAGAAATTCAACATCAGTGTTCCACATAAATCTACTACTTTTCTCTTTCTCTCTCTGTATTACACTGCTGTCTTTCATTACAGTGATGAGACTAAATTCTTTTCATAATGTTAGCTAATATAAGCGTCATTCTCCTTATTGCTCTAAGAATACCAAAGACACTTCATGAAGTTAATATAAATGAAAACAAAATAGCTAAGCAATGTAGAGATATTTTGACATGTCTGTATTTAAACCAATGTAATAATAAAAACTTCAGGCACAAATAGCACATTTAAATTTGTTCCAGAATTTATTACTACTGCTGCACCAAACAGAGGCTTATGTTTTCAAGCTGCGCATAACACAAGCCATATGAGCTGCTGTGAACCACAAAAATGTACACCTTATGGATATTGCCATATTCAGTTATAATCAATACCAATATTTAATCCATATCAAAATTTTCACACCAAAATAGTCACAATTTAGGAAGATACATTAGGATAATGAAGATAAGGTAATTACTGTATATTTTAATCTGATGTAAAACATATTTCAAGATCCAGTAGGTTTACATGAGGTAATACAAAAATTGAAAAATAATATCTCTGGATAATGAAATATGAAGTGTTCAGTCGGCAACACAATAAACACTCGGTGACCTTCATACTTTAAGACTGCAAAAATGAGCTTTCTGCACTTACAGAACACACCAGATATGGGTGGGGGGTCCAAACCCCCAAACTGAAACGCTCAACTACAACAAATTCCTAGGCATTACTATCAGCTTGCTGCGATTTAATCTACATTGCACTTACAAATCATCTCTAACTGGAACAAAGGAAGGCTTGATGCCTTCTCTTTATTTTCTTGAAGGTATTATAAGAAAAAGCAATCAGGGGGAAAGCCCCTAGAATCAGATACAATTTAAAATGTCACCTGCCTTATAGTCAAGGTATAAATTTCTGAGCTCTGTTAGCTAACACCCTCTAACTTAAAGAGAACTACAGCCAAGGGGGGGTGGGGAAACCAAAAGCAAGAAATTGCAAAACAATTACTGTTTACATAAGTTCTGCAATAACCTTTTTTAAAGTTAGTAAAACCAAAAATTCTTATCTCATTCTGGTTATTATTATCAAATATGTTAATGTAGCAATAACACAGAAAAGACAGGCAGATGATACATAGGAAAAAATATCCGGTAGAAAATTTTGTCAACTCGAATAAACATTATTTAAAATGGTTTGTAATATGCAATGAGAATTAAAACCAATAAACTTAATGTGAAGAACTGGACTGTGACTGATTCTTAATAAAGAAATGAGGTGAGGGTGGCACTGGCTAAAGAGGCATTGTTTCTTTCCCTCCAGAAGTTGTCACTTGCTATTTCCAAACTGTTCTAGCCTTACTTCTCCAGTGTTTCCAGGATGACTCACAGTATTTCATAAATAGTTTATAAAAAAAGTTTACTTCACCTGTAAATCGGCTTCTATTTAATTTTAAATAACTCATTTATTAAAGACAAATATATTTAATCCAATGGACACCTATTCCAGAGTTTACACCATGCTTTCCTATAACTATTTCTGTTACCAGTTCACACAACAGAAAAATAACTACTGTTTTGTTTTTTTTTTCCTAGAAATAAACTTCATGATTAATACACCTGGCTTTTTACTCAAGGAACAGAACAAAATTCCATAAAGGACGAAACTGATTCTAACAAAGCTTTCTATCCTCACTGCCTATTCTGTTAGCTTGGACTCCAGTTCTCTCAAAATTTCCTATCAAAGAATATGGCAGTATGAGCTTCCAGAAAGACTGGGCCCAAGGCTTCCACATTACTAGGTCCTCACTGCTTTTAGACATCAACATGCAGCTGCTGAGCTCTGAAATGTTGCACGCTTTTCAGCCAAACGCTGACTGGGGGGGGGCATGGGAGGGTGGGGAGCGGGTGTTAGGGAAATGAGGAGGAAGAAGAAAATAGCCACAATTATTTCTGAAATTGAGACAATTCCAGGAAAAAGAACATACTGGGGCAGAGTAGGAACTGAGACCAACACTCGCGGAGGGAGATGAAAATGTATGGATACAAATAACTAAAACGAGAAATGAGTGAAATGGAATAGGAAGCCATGTAGGCATTTGCAAGAAGATGGCTTGGAAGTATTACGGGACTGTTGTTAACTCAGTTATTAAGTACAGGATAATGTTTTTCAAGCCAGTTTTATTCATCATTTTTTGAGAGATGCAAAACTATTCTGTGCCTGACTGAAAAAAAACCCCAAAAAACCAAAACCAAAGTCTTGTCTTTTCATCCAAATAAGTACATTTTCAATGACCTACATTCATAGTAACGCTAAACAGAACTAACTTCTTGCAGCCCTTGAAAGGGTTTTGAAAAATTAGGCTATCTACCTTACACAGAACACACTTCCTATTTAGGTTTTTCTTTTTTAATTATGAAAATTTCCTAAAAGAGAAATTCTTTGCCTCTGATTTTTGCAATTTTAAATATTGCAAAAAACTCAAACAGAATTTGTCACCTTAGCTGATTGAAGCTATTCACCATAAACTCTGAAAGAAAAGAGGCACAGACCTTGCAAAGTCTAATGAGGGGCCAAGAGTCTGCTTTATGAATCTGGGATGCTCCCCTGGGCTTTGCAGGATCTCTTGAGGTAACACATTCGCTTTAACTAAACAAACGAACAAAACAAAACACGTTACTTGAAACAATGCCTTCACAGTGAAAAAGTTTCTTATCCTTCTTGTGCTGCTCCTCAGTCAACTTCCTTTTTTTCCCAGTGCATTACATGTAAAACTGGACTCAGGTTCCACACAAATCTTTTCAGGCCTCAGCATTACTTAAGTAGGACATAATGTGAACAAATAGTCATGATCTTTCTTTCAATGGGTTTCTCTTTTTCCCTGGAGTGCTTTTGATTTGCACAGGGACAACTAATTCAGGAACCTTACTTGCACGATTTCCTGTTCTTCCTCAAGCTATCTACATTCAAGTATTTGTAATATTTTAAGTTAATACATAAGGTGGAGAAATGATTGAATGTACAGCATACAATGTAACAACAGGCACTGTATTAACATTCAAAATAATACATAATCATAATAGTAACAATGCTTTGAATAAAAAATGTAAGCAATGCTATTCTTACAACACAGGATTTTACTTAAAACAAAAGCTGAAAGCCCCCCCAGTTATGTAGAATCGTCTAGCTTGTCATTTTAAGGTACATAAATGCTAATAGGACTTTTTTGTCATATAGAGCTATACCATGTTTTTTCCCCAAGTATTCAGTCTACGCTTCCTACCATTAAAGTTTCAGCTGCCAGTTCCTTCATTTTGCATGTCTGTGATCTGAGGACGTTAGCAGCAGGAGCACCCTTACTTTTAAATTTGGTTTAATGTAGGTATTGCATGCCCTGCTGGTAGGCCTCAAGGCAGAAACTTTTAATAGGAATGGGGAAACAGAATATAATAGGAGGGGGGAAGAATTTAACCATTTGCTACACTTAGTGAAAGGAAATTTATTTTACAGGGAATAAATGTTAGATATGAACCAATTTGATACTGAATGATCAGCATCAGACTAGCAGATATTTTACATATTAGCCTTTCTGGGATGAAAAGGCATTCCAGTGATGCAATATTTTGCTGCAGTCTTAGTGAAATAAATTTTAATTGCATTACTTAGAATGGAATAACGTAGACAATTAGAGATTGAAAAGATGACAGGGTATATTTCCCCAAAGTCATTCTTTTAGGGCTTAGTACTAATGCTAACATTTGTTACAGAAAGAAAAAAATATTATTTGCAGATAAACTAATCTACAATTAAAGGCAGCATTTTATAGAAGTGTGTCATGGAAAAACAAAATCAATGGAATAAAAGCTTATGGGTAATTCGCCACTATAAAAGATTTTTCTACTCATACAGAATGATCGGTTTCTATCCACAAACAATATAGAAAGGAAAATCTCTTTTTAGGAAGATGCTGTTGAGTGAGAAATAGTAATTAAACTTTGGAACAACAATACTGAAGCCCAGAGAAGATGAAAAGCTTTCTACAGTCCTCTTAGTTTTGAGGTATCAGGTGAGAAAAAGCAAGCAGACCATGTATTAATGGCAACTGTTGTATTTGGCAAGGCAGGATAGCTGCCAACTTGCTGCTGCAGCGCAGAAAAGGAAGGGGTAAACTGCTGAAAGGAGACCCTGGAAAGCTCTGGTGGAGACACCGCAACCATGAAAAGCTATCAATTGGTAGCTGTGTTCTGTGGCATGCCACAGGTCCCAGGCTCCATGTTGAGCCCACACAGGACCTGGCTGGAGCATACAGTAGCTCCTCACTGGCCCACACACTCCCATTTCCTACCTCACAGACATCAAGCATATGGTAAGACGGTCTGGCACACACAGGTCTCACACTAACACGAAGCACAGACACAGACATTTCCTGAGTCCAATACTGCCTCACAAGGACTAAAACTATTGCCCTGACTCCAATTTCAAACTCAAAGCTTGGGATTGAAAAAAAAATAAATAAAAAAATCTGCTTCATACTAATGCCCATTTATTTTTTGTTTTAGAAGTGGCAGGTTGCTTTCACTTCACAGTGAAATGGTGGCTGTCCCTCATTTCCAAGGTAACTCTAATCTTTACAGGTAAATTACAACCACGGAGAGACATGAAGGTATCAGCAACACATCCTTCTGAAATGTGTCTTATTACACTCACGTACGTTTTGTTGCTGACCATTTAAAGACTGCTGATCCCTTTCCATCTTACTCCTTTAATATAAGGCCCAAGCCACATCTCATTTACTTAATCAAGCACCCACAGAGTTCAGCAAAAGGCAAGGCAGTGCAGTTTGTTCCTAAAGAAGAGCTATATTTCGTCGCATGATGAAGTGAACCTCCCCAGAGGCTGGAATCACTCCAGCATGCATTGAGGCTAAAGGTAAAATGCCAGCTGATCACAATGGTCTTTCTTCGCACATTTTAGGAAATGTGTTTGCTGCCACCTTATTCTTCCCATGCATTTTCTGCATAAACGCAACTGGAAGCTGAGCATTTCTGAGGGGCATCAGCCTAGGAAGTAGGCATGGCTACATCCAGCTCCCTTTGCAAACCTATTTGCTGCTACCCGGCACCTCATAAAACAAAAGGATGTCAGAGTGTGACAGGACTGACTTACAGCCATGCTTCTTTATTACACTGAAAGTACAGATATGATTGATTAAAACAAATAATATATTTTTTTTTAAATCTATAGCTTTCACGATATATGGAATTTGTTCCAAGTAGCCAGGATGAGGCCACAGCCCAGACCAGCGCTTGGTTCTGTGGCAGTCAACCCATGTTCTGAACCTCCTCTGGCTTTGTGGCTATCCAGCCCTGGCTGCCGGGACAGAAGATAACCTCCCCTTGCCGCTTCCTGTCCTTCACCAACCACCAACAGGTACACTTTTTGTTCCCTTCACCTGTTAACCATCCTCTTACCCTACATACCCTCAATCCTTGGCTCTGGTACAGTCTCAGCCACTTTAAATAAATAAGAAAGAATTAACCGAACTTTGCAGGGGAACAGACCTCTACTCATGGTGTTGCGGTTGCAGGATGAGCTCTTCACTGCCGACCTCTCCAAACCCTTCGCTTAATGGCTTCGTTACTCTCCCGCCGCCGCTTAAGACGTGACGGCGGGTGCGCCCTGAGAGAGGCAGGGGGCACAGGGAGCCCTCGCTGGCCCCAAACGGCCGCGGGCCCCTTCCTCCCGCGCCGGCTCGGCCCCGGTGCCGCTGGTGCCGCCGCCCGTCGCTGGGACGCTTGCTGCCTCGCCATGACAACGGGGGTGGGCGGTGCTGAGGGCACCCCGAGGCCCCGCCGCGGCCCCGGTCCGCCCGGTGTGACGAGCCTCTGCGCTTGGTGTCCGTGGGGCGGCTGTCTCGCCGAGGACGTGAGGAGCAAGCCCGGTGACGCCCTTCTGGCTGAAGGCCTGCGGGCCCGGTGGGCCTCAAAGTCCGGCTTAGTCCGTGGAAAACGCGGCAGCTGTGAGAAATCAGCGCCACTCGAGATGCTCTGCGTTAACGGGTCCTCCAGATAAGACTGGTTGTGTGGTTTCTTGGAGCTCAAATGAAATCCAAATGAGCTTATCTGAAATGGGAGCATGTCTCAAAGTTGAGTAAGTTTCTGAAGTTGACAAGCAAAGAACCAGTGACAATACCATATTGATACTTAAAGGAAGGTTTGTGGGCAGTCTCTTCTTTTATAGATGAACACTTGCTGTAAGCAGGCTTTTTTCTTTCAGAACTTCTGATCTTCCCGACATCCTTCAGGACTTCTGTGCAACAGAAAAGAGGAAGTAGTAAAGACTAGACCTCATTGCTAAGTAAGTGATGTAACATGGAAGCTTTTGGTTAATGGAAAACTTCTGTTGCTTTCTGTTGATGAGATCCTGCTGTTTAATTTATTGTAAAAAAGAAACTGTTCTTCCAGGGGACAGACTGGCTAAGAGATCTGGGAGTTTATAAGAAATGGAAATAGTGAGAAGGAACCAATGGGCTTTTCGTAAATGCAAATGAAAATTATAAGAGAAACCATAATAGGATGCTGAAGAGTACAAAGAGCAGAGGTTTTCAGTAGCTTCTTTTTTGGTGTTGGAAACCTACAGAAGAGATAATTTTTTTCAGCACAGGTTTGACCTAGTTTTTATTGGTAAAACTGTTTGAAAAACCTCAATGTCAAAATCAATTGTTATAATCTATTTTGGAAGGATCAAGTGGACAGAAAATACTTTGAAAATGGCACTACCTCTGTCTGAGTTGATGGCAATTGGAAGCAAATGATCTTGAATGTTTATGGGTCAATGTTCTAACAGATGAGTCAGAAACTGACAGGGTACTTAGCTGATATCAAATCACACTAGAGAACAGCATGACCTATGTCTTACCCACCTACAATATATAGGGAAAAAAACACTGCTGTACTGTGGTGAATTTCAATCTGAGTGACATATGCTGGAGGTCTCATGCTGCCTGTGTTAAAATGTACCTGGCATTTCAAAATACTTTAAATGTCGATTTCCTAACTCAAAAATTGTTGCATCCAACACGGGGGAATTCTATATTAGACCTCATCTTGTCAGATGAAAAGGAATTGATCACAGAACTAAAAATTAGCCATACCTTAGGTGTAACTCATAATGATTTGATCACATTTGTTATGTGCAAACAGAATTAAGTCCAAACCAATATATATACTTAATGATTTGCAAGGGCTAATTTTATAAAGGTGAATACCATTATAAGGTAAAGATGTCTTGAGAAAGAATTTGATCTGAAATGGGAGAATGATAATTGGAAACTGTTTAAAGATGCTAGCCCAGATACCCACAAAGACATAATCCCACAACTAGGGAATACATTTGCTGAAAAGCCAGGGTAGTTTATAAGGAAAACATGTATGAAATAGAAGAAGAAAATGTGGTATCATACATGTACACTGTAAGGTAGGAACTGTAGAAAGTTACTGTGGGTAGTAAAAGGTTGTAAGGGAAATATACATGTGGTCAACAAAGTTAAAATATGGAAAACGGAATTGTAAGTATAGATGATAGAAAATGATCCCTATTAAAGGATGATGATGTCAGCTTTAACCATAATTAATGACAAACTTCGAATGTTAAAACATACACACACACACGCTACTTCTGCACATTTGGGAATATGGCAGCTGAAGTAGTTATGTTATATGGCATCATTGAGCTGTTTTCTATTCAAATGAAAATGTAGGAGGACAGTTCAACTTCAGTTACTAAACCAAAACTGGCATTAGAGAGTTTCTGAATGAACATGTCAAGAAGTTGTGTACACTAACAATGTTCATATTCAGAATTTCTTGGAACACTAAGACATTTACATAGAGGGTACAGCTGGTAGTTTTCCAATACTTTAAAGAAATAAAAGAGTTAATAGTAATTTGTCAGTGTCGCACTGTTCACATGCAAAATATGGAACAGCCAATATAAAAGTCAGTTAACAAAAAATTTAAAAGATGACAGATAATTCTGATTAACATGTGGTTCTGCTATACACACACACACATGCACACACATATATATGTGTATATAGTCAGAAAAATAGAACCTGGCAAACAGACTTTGTTTTCTTAATGAGGCTACAGGTTTCATTTATTGATGTAATTTTATGAGATTTCAGTAAAGCATTTGACTAATTATCACAGGATGAAGCACTTCAGTAACGCAATTATCTCTATCCTGTACATAAACTTACAAAGAAAACTTGTAAAGACTGAAATGATAAACCAGCAGACTTTAAATTACTGGTAATACTCTGGAATGATCTCTGAAGTACTTCACAAGCAGCCATTTTACACCATGGCTACATCTTCCATGTTAAGCGTATGTAAGTCCTTCGACTTGGAAGCAAAGTAAGATTTATTTTTTTTTTTATGAATATGTATTCAACGGATCCTACATGCCAAACAAAATGTAACTGGGAGAGGACACTCTCTGAAAAAGAGTCAAAGGCGGTCTACACCTATATGTTAATACAAAGAGGGAGTAGGCTTTTTGTGGTTAAGGTTGAAACCAGCTCTTACTATGCAGCACCAATATAATTAGTTTAGAAATGTTTGGCCTGCAAGTCCTGAAAGGGAAGGGTATCTGTCCACGGAAAAAAAAACCCACAACAATTTAATTGCTAACAGTTTTTGTTCCTATCACTGGGATAGGTCTTCTTCCAATTCTGTAAGCAATGATAATATCTGAAGATGGATAACATTTTATAGCAGATCAACTTTACAAAAAATATGTGAAAATTTAATTTGAGCAAATTTGGTGCTTGGATGTTGGAATATTCAAAAACTGTGATCTAAAGAGGCAAAAAATACAAGTTATTGATAATTTTGAGTATCTGGTACCCTTTTGGGTAATGTGTTGGTGCAACTTTTATGGTTGTTTGAAAAGGGAATTGTTAATATACTGTCTGTTCTTAAATGTGCAATGTAAAATTATGTACATATTGCACATTGGCATACTAGATCACTGTCAAGTTCCATTGCTGGCATAATAGGCTCAGGAATGAGCCAAATATTTGACAGAGAATGCAAGTCTCCAAAATCTTTATTTCATGGTTCTTGTCATGTTTCATCTTGCTGTAGCTTGCAGCTCATAGATGGGTATGTTCCAGAGTAGCATTAGAGAAAAGGATTAACATCATAAACTTTTGTTTTATCACAATTTCAATTTCTCTTTGTTTATGGCAATTCAAACACTGTAATGGGAAAGTAAGCAAAATAAGACTGTGTTAACACTAATGTACTGGTGAACATTTACTTATATGAGTTCTTCCATTCACTCAAAATGGAACTACTCATGTAACTAAAAACTTGCTATAATAAGTATCAACTCTTTCCAGTTTAACTCTAAACAAATAGGTTTAAGGGCTACAATGGACAAATTATTTCTCATCCTTGGGCATTACTGTTCTGCCTGCCTGGAAATTTTAGTTTTGCATTGTTTAAAAGAGGGTATAAACATTCATTCATAGGCCTTGAAGTTCCAGAGATACTGCACTTCAATTTCATGGCTATTACAAATGAAAACTGGATTCATGGTAACAACACATCTCAGAAGTGTCTAAATCAGTATTTCTTTGACTTGAGAGGCATGTGTGGTACAAACAAAGGTGGCATTGTACAAAGATTTTATTAGCATTTCTCTGAGATCACCTAAATAAACTTATTAGTGAATAATGGAGTCACAAGTAATACTGCTTTCCAAAACTCTTGCTGTCAAGTCTTTTCTATCATGCCATTGTATGCCTACATTCTACATGCATTACAGAGAAAACTATCCCAGCATGCACTCTATAGATTTACTTCTGCTCCCTCATTTTACAATAAACTGAATTTTATCCCTTTAATATCTCCTCCTATTTCTGTGGTAATGTGTACTTATTTCAAGTATTAAATACTCACAGACTTATAGGTATGAATTAGAATTTAATCTTCTGAAACATTTGTAACATTATCAACTTACTTGGTTTGTCTTCTTTGGAAAGTTGTCTGAAAAGATTTATATAAAAAGTTAATCAAACTACATCACTGACTCGGCTCATCAGTACGATTTTTTCATCACCATAACAATATCTATGTGACATCTAGCTTATCATCATGAATTATGGGGGAAAGGATAAACAACCCATTAAGAAATTAAAGGCCCACAAAGGTGCAGTTTGATAAAGGATAAAAAAACCCCACGGGGTATGTATAATAAGATCTCTCTCCCCTGAAGAGTGATCGTTATCTTTCTTTCATGAGCGTCAAAGACCTGGAGCTTCTCAGTGCCTCAGGCAAGTGAGTTTGAAGGTCTCCTTCATGATTGAATGGAAAATAGTAATCAGAATGAGGTTAAGACTCTTTATCTTACAGAACATTTTTTTTTAAAAAAAAAAAAAGCTTTATCTGTAGAACTTATATTAGTAACTGATAGAAATAGCCACTATACTCATATGTAGAAAAATTCACTGTGTTTTGTGTATGCAGTGTGTCATTGTCTGTTTATTCTGGTATGTGTTGGGACAAGCTCTGTTTCATGAAGAATTGAGCTGAATAGCTCTGACACATGTATTTGTATAGTCTTAATTCTGTAATAAATGGAAGCCTGTATAAAAGAACAGTGACTTACAGATACAGATGTCTTTGCAACCCCCCAAAAAATAAGTTATTCTTAAATAAGTTTTCATTTCCTGGGACAAAGTATACAGCCAATATCTTTACTGTACTGTAATTAATGATGTCTTTTTTATGCTAATAGAAGACAGTACTCTGAGTGAAGTTCATGATTCTGTATATGGTATGACTTGTGGCTGAACAAGAATCTAACTAAATTGAAGGAGGTGCAGTCAAAATTAATGACTTGAGTGATGAAAACAGAATTATCTGGTACAGTTCTCTTCATTGTCTAATTGTGCTAAAATTAATGAAGAAAAATAAACAAATTGAGATAATCAGACTGACAGCAAAAGGTGCTCATATTAAGTTACACTGAAGGTTTATGTTTTTTCCTCAGTAAGTTGAAATTCTGAAGTTTTACACTTGGTCCCCGCAGATTGTTTATTCTTAACTGCTATAAAATTATTCTTCTGTTATTGTTTCTATATCTGGTTACACTCGTTGATTTCCTCCCATCTTAAACACTGACACAGATAAGTAAATACATGTTATTTACAGGTAACATTTCACGATGGAGCCTGTCCCTGAGAGCTCTGTGCACTACTGCAGTGTAAATGATAAATAACAGTATGTTAACTACATAGAACAGATGTCTTTTGAGGTCAAGAGATCTGAAATTCTCTTTCTAGTTGACTTCTGGAACACTGTCAGTGACAGCCAGGATTGCCTTTGGCCTGTTCTCTGTTGGTCTGTGATTTATATAATGTATTCAGGTGGGAGAGTGAGTAGAGGCTCACCTACATTTCAAATGCTCACCTACTGAGGATTGTAACTTAAAACAGCAGAAGTGAAAAGGCATGAAAAGGCCATGTCTAGGAAAATAATGTGGCATTGTTTCATAGTCCTAGGACAAAATTTCATGTATTGTGCCAGAGATCAAGTCCTTTGTGTTCAGTAGGTCTAGCGATTAATGGATGTTTTTGCTCTGCTGTGTAAACTTCTATAAGGCTAAGAAGTGTTGCTGGTTTTAGGTGTAGTAGATACTAAAATTGAACTTTAGAAACTTTGGGGATGAAAAGCACTTTTCAGGCATACACTTCCACATTACTTACCTTCAAACTGAATTTAAAATTATGCACCATGTTAAAAACATTGCTTTATATGAATGTCATTTTTCTTAGTACTCTTATCAAATTATTTTGTGTAAGTTTCTGGTGCATTAGATTGTTATTATCAATCAGCCACAAAAGTGATACTGAAATTCTAATGGAGGCCATTTTAACATTCCCTATCCGTGACATGAGTATAGGCTTCATTTATTAATTGTAGCTGATTAGCCACAAGGCAAACATTTAATTAAACCTTGAGAGACAATAACAATGCACATAAATTATCCATTTCAGAGCGCATAGGTCTTTATATTTCATTAAAAATTGTTTAACCAATAACCACACATCTTAAGCTCAATCTGTATTTGCACAAATTTGAAGCCAGAAAATCCCCTAGTGCATTGCTGTTTTTTCCAGACATTTATTTCTTGGTGCATTTTGATTTGTATTGGTCATGCTGCTTTCCTGATTAATGAGACTGCCAGTCAAATCATAGATTAACAATTGATTTTAAAAGTCCTACCAAATTATTTACTTTCAAAATTATTTCAAAATAGTCTAAAAGATACATTTGGTGCTCGTGGGATTCAGAAGAGCAAAAATCAAAACAAATACAATGTTATATTGCTATATATTGAAGGCTTCTGCTTTGAATTATTTTTGTCCCAATGCACCTGTTTTCTGTTCTAGTACTGAGATTATTTTTTTCCCTACAAGAATACATGGTTATTGTTTTATATGTTTTTCTGAGGACTGGCATTATATTAAAAGCATACTTGAGTATGAAATTCAGATGCAAGCAGAAAGATGAGTACTTAACAAAATACTATAGGAGTATTAATACCATTAGTTCAAACTATTTCCATGAGTTTGAACAGATAACTATCTGCTCTGTGAAGTAACTTTAAGATGTGGGAGCATCCTTAAAACACTTGTGGTCAGGTTATTTTTCTTCAATGTATGTTTTCTACCAACTATATTTTCTGAATAATGTAGACTGAGGCAAAGACATTCTAACAAATAGGTGAGGAAAAAAAAATCACCTGGTAAAATGAAAAATGGTTTTGATAACATGGTGTACTGATTCTTGTTTCATATGATTTTAACACTTACAGCCCAACCTCAAAGTTACAAGAATTTGACACTAAATTCTATTTCACTATCCTGTGATACTGTACAAGAAGCATAGAGAAGTAGGATGTGAGGTATATGTGATTTTCCTATTTATGTTAAAAATTACACTAGTGTCAAATATGTCAAATACGTTTATCTGTATTGGACATTGCAAATATTTGCTGAAAATAAGTCAAAGAATATTCATATAAACGTAATTGCCAGTCCATACATCTGCTGCTTCTTTACCTGGCTGTTGTCTGTGTAGGCAATACTCTTAGAATAGAGATCTTGTCTCCGTTTTCAAAGGCTCTTATTTTTAGGAGTACTGGGAAAACAGCTTCTGCTTCATTGCAGGATGAAAGTACTTTTGAAAATAAGTCTTGTGGAGTAAAAACAAAGCTGTGCAAATAATTACTGCTATTACTAAGACATAAAATAAGATAGAAGACAAGCTACTCTTTCTTGAAATAGACATTTTTAAAGAAATTGCCAAGCTTAAGTACATGAACTTCACCGAAGGAGCCAGTATGACCAAATCTCTTAGGTCAAATGAGCCCTCTAATATTCTAAGCTAGCCTCTTTCCCTTCTTCCTTTCAGGTTTAGGGATAGGCTCTGTGACTTCTTGCCTTTTTTTATTTTTATTTATTTTTTTTTATTTTTTCCTGTTTTATTTTTGATATGGAAAGAGGGGAAAAGTAGTTAGAAATCATTTATCAAATAAAACCAAACCCAAAATCTGAAATACAGTAGATTTGCACAACTGTCTGTGAAGTTAATTATAAGTTACTCCATTCTTGTACAAAGATATTTAGATGGCAAATGGAAACTAGCAGCTGTGAACCACATCACATTCATATATAATTGAAGCACCTGAGAGTAAAATACTGAGGCACAATAGGTGGCAACTGGTAAAAACAAGTGAAGTATAAAACAGGATACAAAACTCTGGGGAGTATAGCGAATATCTAACACAGGCTGAAGAACCTGCAATAACTGTATCTAAATTACCAGATAATATAACTTAATAACTGATGAAGCCAGGTAATTCAGTGAAGTGCTGCCGAGGCACAAAGCTTCTGTTGGAACGCTATATTGCTGGAATCACTAACAATTGCCTGATTTTCTTCTGTACCTTGCGAAGAGAAGGAAGATTTTTTGCTTGTTGCAAAATGTCCAGAATAGAGAAGCAGAAATTCCCCAGCATAAGCCATTATACCTGTGTCTCTGAAAGAAGTTTCACTCATTCTTCATGGATCTGCCTCAAAACAGTGTTTAGAGATGGAGGTGACATTTACTGCAGGGACAAATGTTACTCAAAGTAATACTGGTTCAGTCCAGGCTTTTTCTAATTGCTTATCTAGTCAAAGTAACATCTTTTGGAAAGTGAAATTGAAAACAGCAGCTGGCAATGACAGTTTAGGACCATAAATCCTGGAAAAGACATTTTGCTATAGTAATAGCTGGACTTGGATCTACGTGCAGTTGCAGTAGGCTCTGACGTAAATGCCTTTGTCTTGTGGTGGCCACATGGGCAAAACTGGATTTTTTTAAATGTGAAACAGAATTCTTTTCTAAATGTGAAACATTTTCTAAATGTGAAACAGAAGTTTGTATCAGGCAGTTTCTTATGAATTAGCCTTAGGGAGAGCACACTGTTTATTGAAAAGGGATGTTCTTGGCATTGATTCTTCTGTGGATTATCTTTACTGTAACTGTACTACATACATATGTAGCAATTTTACACCACAGTTTCCTCAGATGCAGAGAATGCAGGCATCTGAATAATCTATCCTGACCATATTTTTTTCCGTAATTATCATGCTTTCTGAGTTTTTAATCTTTAAATTCCAGAAAGAAGTGAGGGTGATGCTAAAGGCTCCTTTTGCTGGGACTTGACTGTGAATTCAAAACCTTTATAACATTTATGTCATACCAGCATCAGTCTTTAGCTTCAGTCTTTAGTCTTAAATGTTGCCAGATATATGTTACAGAGTGATTAATAATTTTTTCAGTTTCAGCTAAGTACGTAGTCTCCCTGTCTTGAAACAAGCTGAAGTTTAGTAACCTGGCTCACCTGGGAGAGGGATTACAGCAATATTAAAGATAACAATATGAGTTTACTGCAAGAAAGTTTAGAAGCTAGCATCCATAATGAAAGACATAATCTCCTGCTGGATTATACACTGTAATGCGAGCGCCCATGTGCCTTTAATCTTGGATTTATTGAGAGGAATTTGGAGTCTCCAGAACCCTTCAGAGAGTACTTACCCAGGATGTACCTTTGCCTCTACTTATGGAAGGTGGCTTTATCAGCTACTACTGGGGACAACGTCCCCGAAAATGGCATTTCTCATTGCTGGGGATAGAATGGAAAGGCCTAGCTAGAGCTGCTTAGTCTGATAAGGGGAAGGTTCAGATGCATATTTGGAACCAGCAGCAATTGCTAAACTGAAGCTGACCAAAGAGGAATCAAAAAATGGTAGAACTAGCCTGGGACAGTGTGTTGGGTAACAAGTTTGGAAATCAACAGAATTCCTCCTATCTGTTTTGCAGAGCCAGAACCTTTTCTGCTTAAAAAGTACAGGGTTAAGAATTTTGCATAATGTAGGTCTATAATCACCTACATTTTAATTTTATAATTACCTAATTTTGTAATTTTAACAGCTGCCTTCTTGTCTACACTGTAAACTTTTGCATCTCAATTCTTGCTAAGGTCTCATAGTTACCCTTTTCAGCTTCAGCAGAATTTAGGCACTGCCTTTCAGTCCCTGTATGCAGTTTCAGCATTCAGTTTCCCTGTTTTGCACACTCCTGGGAGAGCTGGGACCCTGCTATCCAGTCAGAGATCGCTCATTACAAAGACAAGTTCGCCAAGAACCTTCAGGAATTTAATATTTCTTTTCTCAGTTGCAAATTAAATGGAATAAGTTCTTAAAGTACCATAGCAATGTGATGACTGAAGTGGATGAAATACTGGCATTGCAAAGATCCTACACTTGATTGGTTTTACTTTTATCGATATACAGTACTGGACAAAAATGTGTGACACACACAGCTATCTGGCTTTTTTTCAAGCAGATGTTTTGAAAGAAAGAGCTGGTGATTCTCCTTTGCACCTAATGTTTTCCTTCAAGTACTGATGTTTCTTTTTCTAATTTAAGGCTAATTCTCGATTCTTCTTTGAAGTTATAGCAAAATAACTTATTTATGTACATGAAAACTCATCAAGACACAGCTTATGATGTCTAGTGCAGGCATTGGCAAAAGGAGGATACTGACATATAATTGCGGATGGCTTATAAAATAAAATTTAATGAAATAAAATAAAAATCATACATAAGTTCTTATATGGCCACTGATTTCTTAATACAACAATTTTGATTTAAACTTTTTCAGTCTTTGCAGAGTATCTGCTTCATTTATAAGTGAAAAAAAGCGCTAATCAAACCTGTCATTCAGTCTTGAAAGATTATGTTGAGTTAGATAGTTTCTTATAAAAAAAATCTTATATTTATTTTAAAAGGTAGAATAATCTCTCATTTTTATAAGGCCAATAAGTGGCAGGTTAGAAAAGCAGTGAACTAAGCCTTTGTTAAAATTCACTTTCTGTTTATATTTTTGGTGCTGTCAGCTGTATTTTCACTTATTGATAATAATGTATCATAGAATGAAGTGTACTTTTTTATGTTTACATAGTTGAAGCAGTGGATAAATATTGATGATTGATAGCTGTTTGTATGATTTGCGAGATGAATTGACAATTTTCAATTTGGGGGGAATGCAAATTATATTTACTTGTACAAATCAAGCATTTCTTTTTAAAATATCACTACAGGATATATATATATCTATAGTGATTATTTAAGACACTATAACAATAGCAATACTGCAGTTTGCAGTAGTTACTGTAGAATATTACATTTTATAAATGTGATACTTCACTTTGTATTTCAATCAGTAAAATTCAGTTTTTCAACTTCTAAGGGGGAACATCTAAATATTCAAGTGCACTGTTATAATGATGCAGATAGAGAAACAAGTGTGAAAACCTAGACTTTCATGTCTGTGTTTATAGATAATATGTAATCAGCATACAGTTGCAGTTCAGCATGATGTTCTCATAAAAGGGTGAGAAACCCTCAACTTTTTCTGGACATGCATTCAGAAGTAGAGACATGCATCTCTACTAAGGCGGAGTGGTAGCTAATACTGAGAAATAAAAATTTATACAAGTAAGAATATGCAGATCTAAACTCCTATATACAAACATCAATTAGATTATTACAGAGTGGTTTCATTCTTTGATAGACATCTAAGATATAATCTGTAATTAGTAATCTTCTGTCTAATTGCTTTTGCCTGACTCACAAACACACTAGCATGCACAGTATTCTGTGTTTCCACTGTTATTTTTATTTGCTATTATAACCATTATCACAGTATTAGTTGTTTTGGTAGTGGTCAAGTTACTTCATATGGGATGCATTTTTATATGCCATTCTGAGAATAAAATACTGCCTTCACTGCATGTTTTTCCTCCCAGGATTAGCTGGAGTTTGTTGAAATTCAAATCCAAACCAAGAAATAAGTATTCTGGTTGTGGGTTGGGCTTAGTCATAATCTCTACAGAAGATAAAGCACTTGACTACATTAATGGTTAATTAATTAATTAATTAATTGGTTGTTGTACATGATTGTTTGCATCTTCAGAGTAAATCAGGTAGTAAAAAACTTCAGCTGTGATTTACTTTTAAGTGCACGTGACATGATTTATCATACCATCACAGTTAAGGAAGTGGACTGTAGGTTAGTCTAAAATAGTGTCCTAGATGTCTAAGAGCTTTGTACAATGATAAGAGAATTCTTGAACACACATTGCTTGCTTTTCCATACAAGTTTTTGTGCTTTAAATCATTGTGCATCTTTTCTGCACATATATCTGTGGTATTTTAGTCCTTATTTTCAAGCATTAGCATCAGAAGTGAAATAAAAAGCCAATGTCAGGTGTCAGTTTACATATCCTTTTTTGATTCCGTTCTTGTGCTCTGATTCAGGCATTCCAACTGCTTATTCCAGTTACATCTTTTGAACTTCCTGTTGCCGTATAGATAATTGGGTATCTTGCACAGTCTTTTTCTGTACAGAGTAAACGTGCCACTTCTAAATTATAAGTACAATCTGTGGTCAGTTCTTATGCAGTATTTATGCATGTTGTTCCAGAAGGATTATTTTAGTGCTAATTTAGGCCACTGAAGAGCAGTGAACCATCACTAGTAAATTAAAACCTGTAGACAAATCAGATCTCAGATTTCATATTTTCAAAATCATGACAACAACTAAATGATGTGTGACTAACACATCTATCTCTTCCCCTCCCAAGCACTTCTCAAATCCTGTCAGTGACACAGAAGTCTGCAATTTTTATGGTTTCGTTTCTGTGAACTTTCTCAGGGTTCTACTATTTATGAAGTGGCAGGTACTTCTGGAAAGTAGAGATTGATGTAATATGTAAGAGTGAGAAAGGATACTGAGACACACAACTTTTTCTACTTTGCCAGAAATTTGCAGACACAGCTGGTAGAAAATCTGAAATGTTACTGATTAAGTATACCATTTGGCAAAGACCATTGTGTATAATATTTCAAAACTGCTTCAGCATTATGGACCAAAATATAATTTAAAATATGGAATAATCGGTAATTGTATGTTATACTATTACTGCAATACTAGTAAAAGGAAGCAAACTGTGACCTTGTAATAGAATTTTAAAGTTCTGGGTTTGTTTGTTTTCTAAGGACACCATTGATACAATAATGCAAATAACGCAGGTAATGTGGCCATGCAAACCTCTCAATTTGTCTTAATTCTTCTTATAGTTATGCATTATTCATGTTGCATTAGCATATACACTGTTTTATTTCCCTAATTGTAACAAGCACTTAATTAATTACGCTATAACCTCTTGAATCTATAGGCCAACTGTTGCATCTTTAGTTAATATTTTAAAATCTCATCTTTTTGCATTTTTCCTCGTGTCTTTGATGTTTTGTTTCTTACCCTTCTTGTTTGGGTTCTCTGTGGAATAGTCTCAGAATAATCCTGCAGTTCTCTTTTATGACTGAAACTTTGCATTTTAACAGTTGTCTGGAGATAGTTTCTTCCTTGTGAAATATCAGTTTTAATAACAAGAAAAGAAAAATGCCATAAATCTGCACTAACCACATAAAGCTGAAGTCTCTGAGAGACTGATTAACATTGAGGCTCTACACAGGTTTTTCAGTAATTAGAGTATGTGCTTGCATGGAGCCTTGACTGCTCTGGCCTTGATGCCATTTCCCAGGGCAGACAGCAATTATTACAAACCACAGTATATTTCCTACATTCTCTGCCACCAGCCACTGAAGATCTTTTTGGAGTAAAGGTCTCTTAATTTTCTGCATTCTTGTCATCAGTTTGGATTAGCAACCTGTTTTCTTCAGTTGCTTTAGAAACAATTGACAGCTGCTTTTCTGCTGTAGTATTTTCTTTGCACCTGAGGTTGAAGAGATCCTGATCTTAGCTTTGATTATATTAACATAGTAGATAACAGTCTTGGCATTTTCAGCAGGGCAGCTAGAACCAAACTGTTTCCACTATCTTTGAGCTCAAGTGAGTAACCTCCACTCAGCACTCCCAAGCTTTGTGGTATGGATTACATTTATTTATTGTTCTCAGATTTTTATCACCTCCATGCTTCACAACTGAATTATTCATTGAGGTAGAGGGATCTTTCTTCTACGATGCAATGTCTTCACCTTGTATATACATTCTGTGGTTATTTTGACTAGAATTTTATTGTATTATAAAAACACAAACTATGAAACTGGGTTGCCTAATTTAACATTAAACCCCAAAATATATATTCACACATGGCTAGTAAATTAAATGCTAAGTGGTAAAATTTAAAGTGGTTACATTGCTCTTTAATTGTACAGGTAAGATCCTACTAGTTATTAGTAGGGAGAGAACGTTCAGATTGCTTTTTGTAACATTATGTAGGACTAGGCTGTGTAACTGCAGAACTGTATTCCTGGCTTTTGGCTGCTTTATGCCTGTTAAATTTCTTTAGCAAATACTAAGATGTTTTATGTCTTTGTGCAAAGACTGGTTTAGGGTTCTTATTGCTAGTTAGATATCTTATCAATGTACATATTCAGTTTTGCCCTAAATGGCTAACAGCTGCTTCAAATATCTAGCTGGGCAAGCTGGGTGTAATGCAGACGGGCAACAAGAAAGAACTGAGCAATGAAGAATAATCTCCAGAAAAAAAGGACTATGACTTTGTAGATTAGCAAACTGATTAGAAATCTTTTGGAAAAGGATGTATGTGGAAACTAAGAACAACTTTTCAGAAAAAGATAAATTTTGAGCTAAGGATTGACACTAAGGTGAAGATTGAAAGAGGAAGAGAAGAAGAATAGACTTCTAACATGGAACAGGTAATTCAAAGAAATACAAATGGTTAGTAAAGAAAGATCAGGAAGTGTGGAGGACAATGAAAGATTCAAAAGTAGTAGTTTTAGCTTGGCTATTTCTCCTTAAACATTGTGTATCACCATCTCCTATTCATTCCCTACATACTTTCTTGTAAAAGTTTCACTATAAAAAGTTACCCCTAAGTAGCATTGTATTAAAGTTGATTGTAAAGAGCAGATAGGAAATCTTTGCATTTCTTTTGTCTAGAAGGAATGTCAAAGAAAAGAAGGCATAACTAATGTTAGTGGGAGAAAGTAAGTTATTAAGAACATGTTGAATACACTTCTGGAGAGAAAATAGAGAAAAAACATCATCAGGGCAGGTATTGGCTGAGAAAGAAGAGTGAAAATGCAGGTAAATACAACTGGATATCCAGTGAACTGATACCAGTGTTGCCAACTGCAATGCCTGGAAGTTTTGAAGAAAAGGTGAGAGGTGAGATATCCAAGGCAGCTGTAACATGTAAACAGACTTTTCATTCTAAGATACCTTCAGTAAGATAGGGTTGAGTTACAAGGTGGGAATATCCCGATGAAGGGAGTACCATCTTCTAGTGCCCTCTCTATTCCATATGTTAACAATATCTTCAAGTCAGGGACCATTTAAAAAGAGTAACAATTTTATCCGGCATTTCTCTTAAGGGAGAGGACCATAAAATATCCTTTTAGAGTAACATTCAGCTGCAAAAGGCATTAATAGTGGTGACTTTGGATTATATATTTGAGTACCAGAGAAATTGTGCTGTGTTAGAAGAAACTGCTGATGTTTACACTTCATCCTTTTCTAAATAAAAATGGAGGAAAGACAGACTCTGAAATGAAGAAGAGTGTTCTTCCTAAGCCACTTCAGAAAGAAGAGAAACTAACACTGTTGCATCCAACAGAGATGACAAGAGTCATACACTACTAGATAAGGAGGAGGCCACAAAGTGGTGTTTCTTGGAGCTGACCTTTCCTATACAGCATTGCGAGAACTGAGACAAAGATGTGACTGACGCTGGAGGAAGGGAATTCCAGCAGAGCAGGTAGACTGGTTTCTCTTTAAGAATGTCTTAGCATGATATTAGCTGACAGCACCAGAGGAAATCTGACAAGCTAGCAAATGCAGAGGTAGCCTGTTTCTTCCTGCCAGAGATGGGATTAGCTGAGCTGAAGGTGATGTAGAAAAGCACAAATGATAGATACTTTTAGTATTGATTACACTGATAAATACTTTTAGTCCAAGATATTGAATGAGTTTCCAGTCAGAACCCTGTTCCAGGTTGAATGAGCTTCTATTCCTGCACCACATACCCTGGACTTCATGCCTCCAAAGTTGTCACTAAAAGGTCTCGTTCTCATGTACTGCAACTGCTTTTTCCAGGCTTTATGCATTTACATTAAAAAAAAATTTGAAAATTGAACCCATTCAGGAGTTTCCCTCAATCTTGCAGAAACATTTCTCCACAGTCCTTTAATGTTCTGTACTTTTAAATTTCATGCCATTGAAATCAGATTTTCAGAGTGATTTTCTAATGACATTTGGATCCTTTGCTGAGATTAAAACTTCATCTCATCTTTGACTCCTAACTGCCAAAACCATTTTTTGAGTGTATCACATGGGATTTATCCCCTTACCACTACTTTACAAATCCTGTATATAGTCTTGTTTTAGCTTGGCTATTTCTCCTTCAACATTGTGTATCACCATCTCCTATTCATTCCCTGCATACTTTCTTGTAAAAGTTCCACTATAAAGTTACCACTAAGTAGCATTGTATTAAAGTTGGTTATGAAGAGCAGATAGGAAATCTTTGTATTTCTTCTGTTTAGAAGGAATGTCAGTTATCTTGTCAATGACTAATATTAGATGTTAATCTGACATTCAAAGAGATTAAATTAATGAGATTTTCATATTTAGTATCTAGATAAATAGGAAAACAGGTGCTTCAGAGTTTATGCCTGTTAAAGAATGTTTTTAGGATATATGGTATTTTTACTTTCAGAATGGTTCCTAGTGCATTACTTTTTAGTTGTTTTGTACTTATTCAGATAATAATTAATAATACATTTCCTAAATGAGGGGTATTGTAAATGGATTAGCATATATAAATATATATGTGGTTTTATATGCACATAATAAGTCTAGCAGCTCATCACTATACTGTGTTCCAGATTTTAATAGAATTTTAAAAGGGAATAAACATTTTTATTTAGGGAGCAAAAATAGTAAATTAAAACCAAAAAAAAGCAAGCTTAATATTCAAGCATAAAATTCTATCTGGCTTCAAATAGGGAAACAGACTTCATATAACTCTTTCAGAGTGTAACCCAGGAGTAAGTGAAAGTGCAAGATGGAAATATCCAATCGGGGAAAATTATGTCATAATTCTGCACTGAAATGTCATATGCTTTTTTGTATCACAAACAGAAGATATCTGTTTCTGCCTGATTTGGCAGGCGTTATGCTCTCATGAGGATAAGTGATATTACATAAACAGGGCACAAAATATTTTAGTAAAAAATAATGATACCACAATGTGATATTTTGGGATAAAAATAATTAGCAATCTATTTGACCACATTCACAACTCCTTTGTTTTAGGATAGTCAGTGGGATCTGTAGTGGCGGACACAGTGCATGTGTTAAATACAATCAGGAAGAAAGCCTTTCAGACTAGAATACTGAAGAAGGCCCTCATGAAAGAGTCGTTCCTCAATTTTATGTGGTCAGATCAAGGGCTGTGCTGGCTTTCCACAACATACAGTGTTTCCAAGTATCCTGGGGAAAGGATGCTGTGGTCTCCTGCCTTGCAAAGCTCATGCTGCACCCTTTTTTGTAGGCTATTGTTTCCAGTGCCAGCTGGCTTTAGCTAGCCAGGGACACTGGCACATGGTAATGAAATTACGACTTTATTTTGCTCAGTAGACAGCTGCTCTGATGTTAGGATTTGTGGGATTTCAGGAAGCTTATTTTTTTAAGGCAAACCAGGTAATGATAGAGTTTGATGTTAAAATTGATGAAACAGACTATCTAAATAGACTTGTTTTTTTTCCTGCCCATACTTCTAAACAAGATGTTGGAGTAGTGCAGCACTCTAGACAAATTGATCAGAGGCAGCAGGAAAAGATACAGTTAGAACTGAAGACTGAATAAATTCTCAGGCTGTTAGTAGTATTCTGGAAAAGTATGGATGTCTGTGACAAGAGTGTTCTGAAGAAGGGGTGATCAAGGTCACATTTGTGACACTAGAAAAACATTACATTGAAAGTAGTTGAATTTTTGTCAATGGGAGAAGCAGATAAAAAGCCAAAAATAAAGAGGGGGTGGTGGTGTAAAGATATATAACAGAAACAGGCTAGTCATATTTTTCAAATTTGGGTTAAATTTTGAATTTACCCTGCACATACAATTTAAAAATTGTAACTAAAACTTAATGAAAAAGTATGCTAAATTTCTGCTACACTAAGACATGCACTCTCTATGTTTCCCTGTTAAATATACTCAGAGTTAAATATAAAATGCTCCAGACTTTAAATTTTATTAATTTTATTAACTTAAACATTATTTTCTACAAAATTCTTAGCTATAGGAAAGATTTTTCTGCAAGGCTTCTCTCTTGGAATTTTATGACTATGTGAAATTTATAGCTATACTTAAGGGAAGGTCTCCAACTTCATGCTTTCCAAAAAAATCACCCTTGAAAATGTTGTTTATAGCTCGCTAATGAAACAAAAAGGCAAATAGCAAGAGGCTGTAATAATGTGTATGCGTTGATAGGTATGTATAAATAATTATAATTTTAACTAAATATTTCTCTACTCTTAGATTTATTGTGTCATATTTATGATAGACTTTTTCTAAAGAAATGCTCCAACAGAAAGAAGAGATAATAACTTCACTGAATCCAGCAAAATTCAGTATTTATCTTGCTTCTGACATTAATTTCATGATATCTCTGTGTATTAGGTGATGAGGACTCAACCCTTTCTTTTTAAATGGTAACAGTTACTGGTATGATTATTAGCATGGAAGAAAGGAGATTTTCCCTAGTAGCTATAGCCATTCACATGAAGCTGAGTTCCACTTCAGGATTTGGCAGTCTCCAGTGTTTAGATAAATGCCACTAGGCCACATGAAAGCATCTTCTAATTTATTTGAAATTATTTACACTAAGTTTTTTAATAACATTCTATCAATAGCTACTGTGCAATTACTTTCATTCAAGTGGGACTCTTACCTGTACCGGCCATTCAGGACACACATCTTTTAGTTCCCCGAGTGGATGACTGCAATCTCTTGAACTGGCTATTTTTGATTCTGTTCTCTGCTCTAAGGTTAAATTAAATTGTTTTGAAGATAAAAGAATGTTTCTTCTTGCCCTAGACCCTTTTTTGATTTTGGTATGAGGAACATTATGAACTTTCCTCACTAAATACTTTCTTGTAGAAAAATCCCTTGAATAGATTACAATAATTTTTGTTGCTTAAGAAAATTGAGCAGAATCTCTGTATTGTGTCATACTGTGCTTTAGTTTCTGGACCAGCACATTCATTAAAATTCACAGTTTTATGTGCCTAAAAGCAGGACAGACTGGACAGACATACTGGGTATTCCTCATTTTTCAGGGACTAGTGCTGTGTATATAGTCCCGTTCTCTGTAACATTCCCCCTAAAAGTCCATCTTTGGATCTGTTCATACAGATAATTAAGTGTAGGGCATAGTTTCTGTAAGAGAAAGGCTTGCTTAAACTAGAAAGGGTTTACTAAGAGAAGAATAGCTGGAGACCTATATGATCATTCCTCTTATGAAGAAAGTGGTCAAGGAATTATTGCTCCTTCTCTTTTTTTAGAAGAAAAATTTGTGAAACAGGAATTTCTAGAAAATATTAGATGTAATCTAATTTTCTGAAAAGATTAAGAAATTACCTTCATTCTTTTTTAAAAATCTCATAAATTTGTAGATATTTTTTGAACTTTCCTTTTTGGTTCTACTGCAGTTCCCATACATTTATTTTGAAAGAATCCATAAAGATAACCCCTGACGGATTCTATTGTACTCATCACTGTATGTTGTTCCATAGCACAGTATTACCTTAATTTCTTTTTTTTTAATTTTCCATAATTTGAGTGATAAGAATACAAAGTGTGCATAAAATCAATACCCCATCTTTCTTAAGGGAATCATATATACATAAATATTGTGTGCAATATTCCTCCGCTATTTCTGGAGCACCCCAATTTTGTATGTGTTTAGTTGCATCATTTTCATTATTTTCATTCTATTTTGTTATTTAGTATTCTTCTAGCTGGCATGAGAAATAATGAGAAAGCTTTCAGAATACACATTAATGCAGGATTTTTTTCCCTGGCTGACATTTCCTATAGACCTGCTGTACAAGTGTCATCTGGGAAAATAATATTTGTCACAAATATATTAGCATGAGGAGTAAAGTAGAAAAAGGTTTTAAACAGAACCAAGTTGTGTGTTTCTCTGTTTTGTTTTTTGGTTTGTTTGGGTTTTTTTTGTTTATTTTGTCTTTTTAATGGAAGAGCTATATTTCTCACATCTTTGCTAATATTGCAGAAATCATAGTAGAGATCACTTCGTTACTGACCACTTGGGCAGTATGCAGCCAAAGCTTAGACAGAAAAGTCAGTCCACATAATCATAGAATCATAGAATGGTTTGGGTTGGAAAGGACCTTCAGATCGTCTAGTTCCAATCCCTCTGCCTTAGGCAGGGACGCCTCACAGTGGACCATGTCACACAGGGCTCTGCTAACCTGGCCTTGAACGCTACCAGGGATGGAGCATTTACCATTTCTTTGGGCAGCCTGTTCCAGTGGCTCACCACCCTCACAGTGAAGAATTTCTTCCTTATTTCTAGCTTGAACTTCCCATGTGTAAGTGTAAACCCATTACCCCTTGTCCTATCACTATAGTCCCTCTCTGGCATCCCTGTAGGCTGCCTTCAGATACTGGAAGACTGCTGTGAGGTCTCCATGCAGCCTTCTCTTCTCCAGGCTGAACAGCCCCAACTTTCTCAGTCTGTCTTCATATGGGAGGTGCTCCAGTCCCCTGATTATCCTCTTGGCCTTCCTCTGGACTTGTTCCAATAGTTCCATGTCCTTCTTATGCTGGGAACACCAGAACTGCACACAGTACTCCAAGTGGGGTCTGATGAGTAAAGGGGCAGGGTCACCTCCTTTAACCTGCTGGTCATGCTCCTTTTGATGCAGCCCAGTATACAAGGCTGTATACAGTATATATTTCACATAATACTATGCAATTCTGTTTGAGCCTGGAGATTTGAAAGGAGGTTCAGCCATGAAATAGGAGGTCTTTTCCCATGCTCCATCATCTCACTGAGATTTAAATGAAACAGTGGGAAGTGAGACAAGTTGAGAGTTCTCTTCCTGAGCATATAACTTCCTGCAGAACAACTGGTAGGTAATACAGTCATCATGGTAAAATACTCTTAAAAATTAACTTTAAAATGTTTATTTTTGTACCTGGCAGTTTGTATATCTCTGTAAATTGCCACAACACTGTTAAACACAAAATCCACCAGCTACTCTCTCTTTGAATTCCCACGTCAGTCATAAGTAGTTGCTCTATCTTCAGTGGAAGAAAATTGCCTAGAAATCAAATCACTATCATCAGTCCAGCTCTTTCTGTGGGGGCTATCAGAGGTAGGAACTTTTCCTACATCATATGTCTTTTGTGGTGAATCTTACAGAAATTGTCAGGTTAGCATGAAACAAATACTGCTGCATCCAAAGTCATAACAGAATCAGTATTTTACAGTGATTTAAGATTTCTACAGCCAAAAGAGAAATGCCCCAGCTTCTGGGTATCTTTCTGTTCAAAATGAACACAAATTGTTTTATTTTGAACAAAGATGATCCAAATTGCACACAAGTAATTCTGCTTTCAAAATACACAAATCAGGCACTGCTCAGCCCGCTCTTGTTGTCAGGAAAATACCTTTTTCCTCTCAAATCTTCCTCTTGCTTTTAGTCCATTCTGTTTTCCTTTCTCTGCTCAGTCTGATCTGCAAAGTCCCTCAGCTAGAAGGAACTAACCTTCAGTTTTATGTTTTAAAAGCTTGCCTGGGTTTAGGCATGTGGGTGTGACAGTTCAGCCACTTGTAAGGGTTAGAGATGAGACAATGTCCAGTGGAGCCCAGATTTCCTCAAATTACTTTCTGTCCAGACAGAGCACTTAACCTATGGGGTCACCTGAATGACCATTTGTGTTTTGCACATTCTTTAGACAGTTTAATATGAAGTAATTCTATTAATGTTTCATACTCTTACTAATTTTTTGAAGGAAGAATGTATTATTAAGTGTTCAGTCCCTTCTCTCTCGTCAGTTCAATTAAAGCACAGGAGGTACATCCACCAAGTTGTCCTCCAACATAAACAGAATTAACATCTGATATTTTGAGGATTAAGAAGGCTGGGAGGACCACGAAAAACCCTGAAGGTTTTCGATCTCCTCTTACATATAATACACAAAGGGAAAAAAAAATGCAGTTACTCTTTTTTAATTAAAGAAAAATGTTTCAGGTTGTTAGAATTGTGAATTGTAAATGCGACAGAAAGTTCTTCTTTAAAATCAATATTTTTCTCGATTGGGACCTTTCCGAAGGGTATTCAGCTTTTCCTTCCTTCTTTCCACGTCTCACTATTTTTGTTTGCCTCCTCCACATTTCCACCTAATTATACCAAATTCCAGTGTTGCTACTTATTGTTCCATTTTAGTAATTTTTAATGCTGCTTATTAACACTATTTATTCACTTCAGATATCCTGTTACTGACTTAACTGCACAAATGTCATGTTTCCAACAAACACCATGTTTATCTATTTCTAAATTTTTGCATGCAATATAGTTCATTCTATTCACCATAATTCAGTTGACTTTATAATTAGTTTACACAGAATGAACAGCCCACCTCAGTTTGAGAATCAGCTTTAAAACACTGAGAGTTCTGTAAAATGATAGCCTACCACATACGGGAGTTATAGTAGATCAAAAATTGCTGGGAATATGATTCTTCGTATGGTGGGTGGTAGAGTGCCTTGAACTGGGACTTGGCAGCAAAAAGTGCTCTAAGAGCACTTCAAGAAAAGCAAGGTTCATGAAAATACTAGTTTCACTAAGTCTTACTGCATATAGTGCAGCTGGGTGGTGGTACAGACTTCTTGAGTGTCTCATGCAGGCTGAGCATGAATGGGATAATTCTGTCCCCGGAGACTCTCACACTGGTGTCCTTTACGAAAGTAACTTTATTCAAGACTGTGCCATCTTCAAACTTTTACCAAAGCTCTAATACAGGTTGACAGTTCCCCAGAACCGATTCCTTCTGTTTGTGCCCAGATTCCAGAAACCCCAGATTCCCTCCAGTCACCCCCACTTCCCTGCACATTATGTGTGGTTCTTTTCTCTACCATTCCTTCATCCTATATAGCACAAGCAAAGGCGTAGAGTATTTTGTTTTGGGGCTTTTTTTTTAATTTAATATGCTGTGCCTAATGAGAGCCTATATTCCTGTGTGTATGTTACAGAGTTCTGTGTAATGTCAATCATTCCTTTGACTTTATTGCTATACTTGGGAAAAATTTTCTGATTAATGAGTCTTTTTACCCATGTGAGCAAAAGGTGAAGAGATACCATGTAAACCCAATGAACTGTGGAGATGGGCAGAGGAATCAGCAGTGTTGTGTATGTGTTTGACTGACTTACAGCTTGTTGGGCAACTGAAATAGTGAAGGAATATTCATGCTTTACCTTTTCATGGAGCACTGTGATGCAAAATATTGTTCGTATACTGAGAATGTTTTTTCTAAAGTATGGATAAAGCATGTATATCTAAAAAAAGTATCCTACTTGCATAAGCCTGTACATCGATGACATAGTTGGAAGCACTTTATGAAACAATGTATTAACTCACTAAAATACAAATGAAACCTGTATATTAATTCTTTTATATGCTCTCCTATACTCATGTTTTATTAACCTTTTAATATTACCATGTATCACATTAGCATGTGATTCTCTTCCAAATAAGCTACTATTTTTACTTGGTTTATGAAAATAAATGAGCATTTCAGATTAGCATTTTGATTTTGCATGAAAGCACATAATGTTTTTTCTTATATTCCCTGATTGTTTCAAGGGCATTGCGTCTAACCAGAAAGCTGAAGACTCTTTCACCTTTCTTCAGATAAAGTTGCTAGTTACTTTAAATTTTACATGATATTTAAAGACTTGAAAATTTATTATTGCTATCAGTACCAGATCCTAACATCATTCAGAGGAGTAAGGCACTCAATAGCTTTTTTTTTTTTTGAATGTTTCTGTTAAAAAGTACAGTCTTGACAAACTCCACCATTGCCTCATTCCCTTCCCTGACTAGAAATTTTATCAGAGTAGAAATGTTAGGAAGCTCAATGAAAATGCAGTTTAATGCAGCCAGCTAAATGCCTGAGAGGAAACAGTGCATAGGCTTTTTTAAAGCCTTTCCCCTCAGGCCATTAACTAAGAAACTGGTCACTAACTGCTGGTTATAAACCATTTTGGAGGGATTATTGCTATTACTGGTATTCAGCGGTTTATGGCTACATTTTGTTAAAGACATTAGGAACTGTAACATGGATGAGCCCATAGTGTTGGGGGGGGGGGGAGGGAAAACCATTCTTTTCCCTTGTGTTTAACAACAGTTTTTCTTTCAGTCTAGATGTCTCGAATTGTGGGTTCATTGTTTGTCATTATCTCTCCATGCTGTAAGAAAGGCTTTTCATTATGGACAGGATTCAAATTAAAAAAGTGGAAATATAATATTGTTTTCTGGAAAAGCACGACTTATGTAGAAACCACCACACCTAGACTAGGTTTCAGCTGTTTTCAAGAATTGTAGCTGCCACTGAGAAGTGGTTGACAGAACAATATGCAGTAGCTTTCCTTTCCTGTGATCAGCTGTTTTTTGGTGAAGGCATTATCACTGCTGAAGAAATAAATAGGGTTATATATTAATTTTATATAATGAAGTAGTGTAAGTCTAGGTGTAACTCTAAGAAAGGGGTTTTGATCCACATGTTTCTAGCACTCTACAGTTAGTTCCATTCAGTAATTAGTACAATTTTCATAATCTATAGTATTAGCAAAGATGGGGCAGCCTCAGCTGTAATGGAAAGTGCAGAATCATAGGAAGTTCAGAGACTAATTAGGAAAAGTTCTATAGAGCTCCAAAAATCTTTCTTTTATTCTTTTTCCAGGAACTCCATCTTAGAAGATATTTTGACAGTTTAGTTTTATAAATGATATTGTTGTGTGAGAATACAAATTACAAACACATTATTTGCATGGCAAATGTGGTTTTTGACTCTATTCTATTCCACTCCATCTTTTAATTTAAAAAAAACCCCATAGATCAGAACATATCATTAGCTGTGCTTCTTAGTGAACCTGACTTTTCTTGAGAAATTTACATCTTTCTCTCATTTTCTGTTAAGGTTTCTTACCCTGTTTTCTCACCTAAAGAATTATAATGAGGTAGAGTGAATGAGATCTATGGGGAAAGCAGTGGACCTAGAGACTAAAGGTAAAAGGATGATTGATGGTATGAAATTACCATAAAAGTACAATCAGGATCAGATTTTAAAATGAATTTTTAAGCAGCCTAAGAGATACTCTTTGATTTGTAGTCTGGTGGAATGGATAATGTCTCATTCAGTGGATAAAGTTTCTCACTGTGTGACTTGAGCTTTTTCTGATCTTTCTGACTGGGAGTAAAATGGAACCAAAGCATAAAGTGGTTTTTAATGCTGAAAATATCAAACACAATATCCTTAATGTCAAAACCTAGGCATAGCAGGTGAGAAAAGAAAAATAAATATAAGAAAATTATAGTGTTGATGTTATTCTATTAAAGACACTCTCTTTTTATGTATCCTCTTGATCTATAAAAATATTTTAAACATGCGGAAAGGGTCATATCTTTATGTCGGTATGTAAAAAAACCCCTAATCTTTCAACAACTTAAGATTTAAGTATTTGTAAATTTGTTAAAAGAATCAGTAAAGCCTACTAAAATATTCAAATACAAGACAAATACTATAATTTATGTCTGAGCAATACATTACATAAGTTTTGTAATCTCTGTATTAATTAAAACTTTACGGTGCGTTGGGGGGCAGTTAAAACAGAGCTTAGTGGGTCTTTATGAATATAAACTATTCAGTGAAATTATTACTATCCAATTACATCAAGTATTAAAATAAATTTAACAAAGTTTTAAGTTGAAATTAGGACATTTTTATCTCTCTGATTTAGTGCAGCTAACTACAGTGTGCTGTGGGATTGATGTTAAAAATTATTATGCAGTTGACAGGCTTTTTCTTTCAACAAAATTCTTGCAACTGTGAATTCTTGTTTTTTCTCCCTCCACTCTCTCATTTTACTTATTTAATTTAGAGGATTTAAGTATGATGGTGACATTTTCAAATGGGAGTTCTTTTTTGTAAGCTAATTCACTCTTCTTTGATGTCAAAGGAAATTTATTATTGATTTTTTTTCTACTATATATGTAATAAAGAAGGATGTAAATACCATTTATGGTATAACTTATAAGGATTTCTTTTATTATATTGACCCTTACTATATGGCTGAATATTGCAATATTAAAATTATAGACAATATTTTAAAATAGTTTAGCGTTATAGAAAAAAATCCTTAAAATTTCCAACAGTTGCTTCTTATGACAGTTTTCATTTTTTTCCCTCCTACTGACAGTTCCTATAATGACTTTAATCATATAGTCTGGAAATGGAGCAGGTTACTGAACAGCAACAAACTCACTGGTCAATGTCGGTGTCACTTTTCTGGGAGCAGGACTTTTTAAGCATCAAGGAACTAATTTTAACAGCCTGCTGGAAAAGTGTTAAGTGCATTAACTCCCTGTCAATCAATTTTTAGCAAGCTAGCCAAATTATTATTATTTGACTCGAGACATTCTATTGAAACTTATTTGTATGTTATTCTTATCTGTGTACCTTATGTGACTAATGATGATTGTTTATGGAGAGGTGCCTGTCCAATTATTTTTGAAGGAACACAAGAATGCAGAATGACTGGAAGCATCAGGTTTTTGCCAGAGAATGCCTCAGGTAAGAGGAGAATGGCTAGAGGCTATAAGGAATCACAAGAGACAAGTCAGAGTCGTAAATTGGGAAACTGACATATCTCATCTAATATACTTGCTAACTATGCCTTTAAAAACCTTGACATTTAACTAAGTTTGTGGAAAAGTTATAGATTTTGTCCTTTTCTATTGGCTATAACTCATTAATATGATGAACTGAGGTATTTATAATCATTACCAGCATTAGCAGACTAGCATATGGGATCATTTAAAGATCCAGTTAAGTGCCTAACAACTGCTCAATTGTTTATATAGGTTCTGCCTTTTTCAAAGTCAAGTCAGTCAAAAATGATATTGCAAGTTATTTACCCTTTTGGTACTTCAGTGTGTGAAATGGGATGAAAGAATGCTGGTATTCAGCTGAGGCATTTAAATAATGCTTTGGAAGTCCTGGCCTGCTTAGAACAGACTGCAGTCTTTACTCTAAAATGGAAGTTTCTGATGGTTTCAAGAAAAAATATGTAGCATAAAAACCAACTTTGCAGTGAATGCTGCCTATTAACTGAAATTGATTTATATACATCAGGGACAACTTTTTTTTTTTTGGTGAAAATATACTTTGTCTTTACCCATTAAGGTTTCAAAGCTAAGACACACTGTGTACTTAGATACATACCTTGCCCATTTCTGATTCTGTATATACAGATTTTTATATGGGTGAAAAATCTAATTTCCGTGTAAAAAGTAAACCAACAAAAAATCAAGCTATAGAATTCTGTGAAATGAACAACAAAAGGAACTCACTGCAGTATGAAAACTGGAGATGATCACAAAAGACCAGGAGGAGACACTATAGCACAATAGCTAGAAAACACTAAGTTTTAATTTCTGAAGAGTTTTCCTGTCTCAAGAATTAATTTAAAACAATATGCTTTGTAAGCAAGCATTTTTGTGCTTAGGAAGTGCTATAATGATTCCAAAAAGCAGGGAAAATGTGAAGGGGGCTAGGCAATGGGGGCAGGGGGAAGCTATTAGTGATTGTTCTCCCAGGGCGGGAAACTGAAATTCAGTAAGAAATGGCATTTTGACAAGCACTTTGTATTTCCAACCAAAATGGATTCTTGCTCGTTTAATGCAACTGGAAAACAGTTAATTGAGGCAAAGCCCCCACCTTAATCTTACACATGAGAAACTATACTGACTTCTATAGGATTTAACTCTTCCAGCACTAAGAGTTCATTGCTTTTACCTTATGTATGTTAGAGCATGAATAAATTATACAGTTACATATTACAGTAGGAGAGAAAGTGACTACTACTGTTCAGGATGTGTGACGTTTTCCATGCTATCCTCATTTCAGCAGCTCATAACTTTCTGAAAACTTACGGTTGTCGGTTGAAATTTTCATAGCTTAGGTCTCTGTTGGATGAAAATTATTTTCGAAAAGTTTCAGGGACTCTTTCCGTTATTTCTGGATATGTGTGAATAAGAACATTTTGTCCATCAAGCAAACATTCTTGTTTCTTCTGCACTATGCTGTTGTCCAAATGGAAAGTGAAAAAAGGATCATTTTATGTGAATTTATAGGCTGCAAATGAATAATTGCATCTCAGCATTTGAGTAGCCTAGCTACTTTGGGAAATAATGAAAATATTAGAGGAATTTCTGTGTTAGATAATTCCCTGAGCTCTTTGCCTTCAGCGCATTTTTCATGTGATAATCGCACAGACTTGTTAAATATAAGTGTTCTTCAACTGGTCACTTATGATCAGCAATTACTTGGCAATATTTCGACTGGACTGGGACAAGTGAAGACAGTATGTTGGGCTACATTCAAGTACGACTTCAGATGTAAGGAAATAGAATCTCAATGTTCCAGTAGGTGTGGGCTCCTTGAAATGCTACATTCTATCATGAATCTAGTCATTCAACGGAACACGTTCAGATGGCATGTTAATCTTCTTCCAATTACTCTGGAAGACATTATCCAGTTAGTTAAAGGAATAACTGTAAGCATCATACCGTTATATGTGTAAGCAACTTTGAAAATACTTTTATGCTTGTGAAAAATAAAATCTGACTGTTCCACCAGTTCAGTCCACTCTCTTCAGCTGAGGAATTCAGTTCCACAGGTATTTTGATAGGAACCTTCATAGAGGTAGCAGACTGCTAAATACCAGTATTTACACCAGAAACCTGGCTACAAATTATTGCCAGCCAGTGAAGAAGTAGTAAGCATATGATCTCGCTGAATGTCCACAGAAAAACAGTAAAATATTTTAACCAACTGCATGAAGGTAATCAGCAGGACAAAAATGACTGTAAAAATAGATTGGTATATAAATGCTTTAGGTAAGAAAGCAAATAATTCCTATCTCAAGAGGCTGTAAACTAGGGAAATAGTCAAGGCAAAAGACAGGCAACACAAACATGAGCTTATATACAAGTGTGTGTGCTACTATTCCCTTTAAAGTTCCCTTACCTTTTTTATGAACAGAACATGAGAAGTGTGTGAAGAAACTTTCAGGCAATATGTTTTCCAATCTAAAAGAAAGAATTTAAGAATTTTACTATGAAGAGCACATTATAGCAGTAATTACACAATATTACACAGCCTCTTATTTCTTAATATTGATATACAGCCTCTTATTTCTGCTGTACTGGTCTCTGTCTCTGAATACTCTGAAAAAAGCCTTTGTAGATCCTACATGTTCCAATTTTCTGCTGTCAGAGAATATTTTTCCCGTTACTAGTAACTCAACTAAAAATTCAACATGAGGAGCTCTTAGTTCTTTTTCGGTAAAATTCCTCCATCTTCTCCTCGTTCACATGCAAGAAGACATAATAGTATCCCAGACGTACATTGCTGTGCTGTTTCCATTGTTTATAATAACATGTTATCATTCTTCACAGACCTCCCCTAATTCTTAATTAGACTTTCTCCAGTCATCATTCTCATTCAGTAGTTTGAAATTAATCTTATTATTCGATTTTGGTGTCATTCAGTTGGTGTCTTATCTGTCCTTCCTCATAAGTTCTTCCGGTGTCACTTCCATATAAATCAGAAGGCATTATAAAGTGTTGTTAATATTGTCTTTTGGTAGATATTCAAAATCAAAAATCTCTTTGAAAGCAAAAGGTCTGTTCATTACCACACCATCTTTCACAATCTTCCATTTCTCATTGGCAAAATAATTTTCTTTGCCAGTAGAGACATGACTGTCATAATCAGCCCCTCCCTGAGAACCTTTAGGTTATGCAGATGCCACCAAGGGAGGGGCTCTAACAGAAAACCTGTAGCAAATTAAACTGTGATGGGCTGCCCCTTCTTGTTCTTTGAGTTTTTTCCTGTTGGTTTAATACTTCAGCAAATGGGTAGCAAAATAGAATATATTGGGGGGGGGGGGGGCAGGGGCATCGGTTCATAGGCAGCATCTTAGTATAAACACTTTCACATCAGCCTTTTAAGATAATATGCTAGTCTGGGAAACCAGGCAGCTGAGAAACAGTCACAGAGCCTGAATTGGTGCCCCAGAAAGGTGCACAACAGAACAGAGGGATGATGCAAGTTGTACCACAGTTTGTAGGACATAGGCTTGCATTTTCTTAGTTCCAAATGTTCCAAGCAAGGCTGTTTTATCCTACAAACTTAATGAGACTTCTGTGATCTTCAGCTCTGGATTGGATCATTAAATAAAATGACTAAATAAAAGTGTGTAAGGGAAATATCAAATACAATCACTAGAAGTTAACCATTCTGAAGAGGCAGCCTGGAAAAGAGAATATGTCCCCTCCAGAATAAAAAGAGGATGAGGAAGAGTTGCTTTCTTTCCTCTTTATCAGTACCAAGTGTCTTAACAGATGATGCTTAATTGATAAATTTGGACGAGAGATTGGGAAAATTGTTCCTTTTAAAATTCTGAATGTAATCTCCTTGTCTGAATTTACAAAGAAAATGGATAAAGAGAAAAGAGGAGAAACAACATCTCAGTTCATGTAAATTCTTTGGATTCTGTATTAATTCTGTAAAATACATTTCCATAAATGAGAATGGATTGTTACATCTTTCTCTGGGAAGTCATGCAAACCACACTATGCCAAGTTTTTATGCTGGGTCTAAAGTTGCAGTTAGCCTTTTCTGTAATGCTGTAGACTAAAACCTGAGTCCCCAACCTGACCAGGATTCTAGCTCCAGCCCCAAGCTTCATTGCTTAAATAATATATCTTGTTTCAGCATTATTTTTTTTCTCTTAATATCCCGCTTTATATTGGATAATTGGTGGGAATAAGAGAGTAGTAGTTAATAATTTTAGTAATAGTACTGGTAAATTAAAAAAGCAATATGAAATGTTTTTGTTTCAGTATGCAATCTTATAATTGTGAAGGAAGTTAATACAAGATGCATACAGTACATTAGCTAAATTTGTAACTATATTTTCTGGAAAGGTGTATGTGTAAGTCTTCCAGTAGAAAGTACTGTTAATAAAACAGCCACTAAATTCATTCATACCTTGCAAGTATCTAAGTGCTCTAAATGCATTGGGCTGCCCATGTTGTTTTCAGATTGGCTGTTTTGTTCAACATGCAGGCTTAGCACCATGTATGTAACAGCTGCTGACTTTAGTGGGGCCTTTAATCCTGCACATATCTCTTTCTGCTTTACAATTCCAAAATCTGTTTAATCAGATCAGAGACATGTGCATCACTGGGCATGAATGGAACAATTATAGAGAAGGGATGGGAAAAGTACATGGAACATTTGTATTTTTAGCAAAACACCACTTGTGGATATACTTTAGTACTTACATTTTCTTGTCTTGCTGGGGTATATAGGAAGGCAACAACAGAGTGTAAACTGTTCTGTATAAGTATTCTTTAATTCTGTCATATATGAATATTTATTTAAGAATGAGGAATGGAGATGCAGCAATCACTGCATGTGTTATGGCATTGCCTCCCCAGCCACCATGCATGGTTGGAGCTGTGGGTTGATGTTGTGGCATGGGAGAATGGGTTGGCAGGGTTGGCAGCTGTACTAAGCTCTATGCTTCCCATCCCCTTTCCAAACAATGCCTCTTTTGTATCACTATGTTATGTCTTTCAGTATTTTGGATATGGAAAAAGGGAGAGTCCTGTGGAGCCTCAAAATGTAGTGCAGGGAGAAGCATATGAAGGTACAGACAGTTCGTTGAAGATGGGCCAAGAGCTGAGAAGGGGGGTAAAAAGTAAAGGCATTGAGGAAGAGAAGACAAAGCTTTTAGACCTGGTTATAAAAAGAATAACTTTTTTTGGTAGTAAAAAGTGATAACCAGGCAGGAGGCCATGGATTTATCTTTCCCCATAGCAAATTTATGTGATCTGAGATTCCAGATAGTTTGGTTTGACACACAAAACATCTGTTAATTACTATTATATAGCTTAATCTTGACACACTTGAGTCAGCAAGCACTTTTGCTCAATTTTGTTCTATTTATCCAAAACATAAACCAGCATTTCTGTTAAACAGCTAATCCCATAAATTAAAAAACCAAAACCAATAGTGGCATTTGTCTTATGTCATATGCAATCCTTGCCAAAGGGGATCAGTGTGACCCAGGGGCAATCACATCAAGTTTGGTTCCATTCCTGACTCTGGTGGACTCTGTCACACCTTGCAGGACAAGCTTATTCAAATTACACAGCATTCAGTGCCTTCATTTCCTCATCTGTAGGATTTGTATAATAACTTTCATTTTATTTGAAAATATATAAGAACAGTTTAAAGAAGTAGATACTATTTTTAGTTGAATCAGTTATGCCTGAATCTCAAAATATTTACTGAACCTAAACAACACCTTTCACTAGGTGAATGAGGTCACCAGGGTAGACCGAACACATAAGTCCACACGAATGGAACAATTAATTTGATCTACTTATTTTTATCTGTTTTCTTCCTTCTTCTATATCAGTATACCTGCTACTGTTGTGCTGAAGAAATCTAGGCTTGGCCGTTTAAAGTAACTATGTTGAACATCATTGTTTGTAAATAACACACAAATACCTTTGCAGAATCCAAGAGAAGAAACATGCAACTCCCCTTACTCTGTTCTAGTCAGTTCCTTGCCTCAGTGCGCTCTTGACATGTGCAAGTCATCAGTCTGGTATAAGAGATTACATTCTCTGATTTTATTGGTGAAAACAGTTTGAGTAGCCTTCCTTTCTGAAAATAACTCCGAAATTCTGACATCTCCATTAGATTCATATGCATTTTACTGAACTGATGTTATTCCAACAGCCTGTTGTGTTTTCCCTGCCTTTGTTCATGTATTGCTAATAAAGCAGCCCCAAGAGTAACTTTAGCTGTGTCCCACATTATCTTTAGTTGCATCAACAGTATTATTTAGATCGGAGTAATACTTAATTACTTGTGTAATTTTTTTGTATCAATATCTAAGTGTTTCTTTAAAAGGCAGTTGTTATATCTTCAAAACTTTCCATCAGTGTTTCTGTTTGTGGTTTTTGAGATACAACTGTCTGATACTCAGTATACCTGGCTGTAGGATGTAGCATTTATTCTCACTATTGAGTAAATGATTTCTCAGAAAAGAATTGCACGGAGCGTACATCACTTTCTTCCACTAGCAGGGGTGGCTTGTAGCAATATCAGGGAAAGGGTACCATCTGCTGTCTTTGGTAATTGCTTACCCATTGCATGTTTAGTTGCAACAATCTGGTACTGAAACCTCTTACAGCTAACCTAATCTAAATTTAGGTAGGCTAGCATAAACTGCTCAGACCAATGTGTAGTTGATATTAAAAAGCACAGATTAATAGCAGGAAAGCAGCTAGCCTCAGTTTTCCTTTAAACAATTGTATTTACCCTTCACTGTTTGATAGCTGTTGTTTTCATAAGTCTTATTTGCAGCTTAGAATTTCTCCTGTCCTCAGTTTACATTTTTCTAAAACTCTCTCAAATAGAAAAATAGAAAAGACATTCCCACCTCCATACTGCTAAAAATCCATCTGCTACTTCCCATTTCCCAGTATGATCAACACTAGCAAATGGGAGATAGTTTATAAAGCCCATGTTTTTAGCCTGTATTAGGCTTATCAGTAAATTTTCACCAGCATCCATCCGTTGTGAAATGCACTGTTATCCCAGTTTATCAGTGGAGAACTGAAGTAGAAGAAAGCAATTTACTCTATCTCATACCAAAGGGTTATGATAGAACAAGGACAGAACCTGAATTCCCTCATTTTGATAGAAGGCTTTAACAACATATCACACAAAGTTGCTAACTGAAAAGATATAAATTTGGCAATTGAATTAATAATGCCTCCATCATTATATGAGGAGGAAAAGAACAATTTCTCTTTTATATTACACTTGCTCTTTTCCATGCCTTTAAAAGTCTCTCAAGTTTAATATGTTTTGGGGTGTCTGTGTTGGGGTTGATCTTTTGGGGGAAAGGCAATTTCTGAAATACTTAGGGACTGATGGAAGAGTGATTTTCAATGCAATTGCTTCAAGAGTGGCAGGTGCCAATGTGTCTCTGCTTTACTTAGCATGTTTGCAACTATCCCTAAGGGTCTGTAGAATTATTGGAAGGATGGAGCTGGAGAAGTAGTGTTTGATGGCAGTGACACAACTTGTGTTGGATTATTTGTTAGTAAAAAGAGCCTTCTCTTGGCTAGTGCAGTTAGTACCCTTCCTTGGATTCTGTAGATTGTGACTAATTAAAACAAGAAACAATGGGGGTTTTTTAGAACAAATGATAAGTCTGTAAATATAACCTGACTGTAAAGACATTATTTTAGGGAATTACTGTGTTGCCCTGCTCATTCCAGCATACAATAATATCTACATGTCTGTAAATTTCTCTTATTAGTGCATTGGCAGAGCTCTCCTTGCATTCAAACTTTAAGACTTTGTAAGTGCCATGGTTTTTTCCTAAATATTCAAATTATAATCCAGGTTTTAATTTTGACTATTAAACTGCTGGTGCATTGCCTATGGTAAACATAAGCAAACTTACTGGAAAATAAACACCAGTTCATATTTTGGGATATCACTATTATTATCTTAGTGGAGGGCAGAACACTTAAGTCAGTATTTTGTCAAGACTCTGGGGATGAATTACTGTGTCACTATTAGCAGGTAGATGAGCACTGTAACACACCTATGATGAGAACCAACCTGTCATCTTTTGGTGGTGTAGCTTTTGTGCTGTGTAATTTTTCTATCACAGAAAATGTTTTGATTATTATGCAGGGTTGCTTGGAGTAGAGCTTTTCTCTGCTCTCACTGAAAGCACTTTTGGTGCCTGGCTTTAGCTCTTCTGTGTTTTTCTGTCCTTACTGTTCTTCTTTTCTGAAGGTAGTTGAGAAAAGCTACTGACAACAGCTGATTCTTTCATCATGTTGGTCTTTCTATCCTCTGACAAGGTTGACAATTAGCAACTGAACATGCAATGGCTATAAATCTTGTGAAATGATTAGCCAAAGGCCATCATAATTTATATACTCCTAAAGATTGAGAAATGGTCCTACCTAGCTGGGGTGCCTTACAGATTTAATTCAAGTTACTCTTTGAGTTAGCCTAACTGAAATAGAACTGCCACTTTGCAAATGAACAAACGTGTCATTTTTTTTGTTTGTAGGCCTATACTTACAAAGCTTAACTTTGAAGATCACAAAGGATCAGAATATATAAACATTGCCCCCATGATAAATGTTACAAAAACATAGAAAAAAGTGAACTGCAGCTCCTGAATTCTCTATTGCTTTCTGTTCAATCTAAATACACTTTTTTTCTTGTCTTTATGGAGCCAGGAAATGATTAAAAAGCTGCAGCAAGTTTTTTTTTTCCCATTAACATAAAGCAGTTAGCAAGAGGTAACTATAGTCAAATACCTGTAGTTTTCCTTAGCATGCACTTTACAGTTGGAAAGAAAGGCAATAAGTAACTTTAAAGCCATGTGTACTACTGTACAGCTTTGATACTTCTGCTTTTTCTCACAAGGTGTTTAAAAGATTTTACTGGTGTTCATAGCCATGAGAATAAGAACACTGAAAATTTCTGTGCAGAATCAACACTTAATGTTTTAGTGTAATACAGTGACAGAGTCAACACTACTGGCTATTGCATCCAAAAGCTATAATATCGAATAGGTGTAGAAGCAGACTGTTCAGAGCATATGCTCTTGCTTGCACTAGAGTAAAGCAGGCACTTCCATGAGCTATTGTGTGAGAATTCTCTAGTGTTTTCTTCATACATGTGAGGTAATTTTTGGGAAAGCAAGGGAAGTAAACGAACTTCAGTTGAGCTAATCTGCAGCCATGCTACTGAATAGTTACATTAACCACTGATGCGTTCATGGAAATTCTGGCAAACATCTCTCTGATGGCTATTGGGAGTGAGAAGGGCCTTCCCCCTCATGAAGTGTATGCTAGAATCTTGTTAATTAAAATGCACAAAATGGCTAAATTATATGATTTGAAGATCATTTTGCCTAGGGTATTTGTCACCCTCACATCAGTTTTAATCTGATGAATCCCTGGGGAAAGCAAAGAGATACAAGCCCAGTACAGTGAGAGCTCTGACAGTCCTTCAGCACAGTGCTCTATGAGGCTGTTATGACCTGAGATCAGAAGAGTCATTTAAAAACATCACGCACAGGTATGTGTCACTAGGCCGGACCCATTTCAGGAATCATTTTACTGCAGTCAGTGAACAGACAGGGATGGTTAATGTTGATAATTAACTGTAGTTTACAATGTAATGCAATTAACACTTTTTCATGTAAATGAATTACATTATTAATGAGAAGAGATTACTGTGTAATCCCATTTTTATTTCATACTTATGGTGTATACTTTGTTTTTTGAAGTACTGTTAATATTCTCTTTAACCACATTATGTGCAATAATGCTTCTCCTTTTTGATTTATAATATATGCTAATGAGACTGAAAGCACATTAGATTAATAGAGCCACTGTCAATTAAAACACTCCTCCAAAAATTCAGTTTATGGGCGCATCGCAGTCTCTTTTCTGGGGGAACAATCTGGGGCTATTTTAGTCAGCAGGGAGCTAACTCTGAGCTCTCACTGCTCAGCACAATTCATAGCTGCCTAACTAGCTTTATAATTCAAGAATTTCATCTCATCTGAAGTGTCAAAGTAGGATACGAATAGAGGAGTGACTTTATTCAATAACTCAAACCATAAAACTCATGTATTTGGAAACAATCTGAAGCAACTGCAAGCTTCCCTGTGAGCAATCCCACTGCACACAAACAGGCACATCCTGTACTGCATGAAGAGACATCAGATTTAGCTCAGCTTGAATGCATTCCGGGGGAAAGATGAATCTCCGAAAGGAAAATCTGTGGTTTTCTTTGCCAAATATATGCAAGAAGAACGCACCCTTAGCTCCTGATATTATTTGTCTATCAAGAATAGCCAAAGTCCTAGTTTGTACACATTTCCTGCAAAAATATGTCTTTTCAGGCAGGTGTATTTTACTGGAAGAAATTTCCTCATGATGAAAAGCAAAAAATCATTAGACTGTTTGTTGTCTCTCTAAAATGCACTTAGCAGCAGTAGTTCTGATATGGGTTTTATTGATTTTCATTTAAATGAAAGGATCTTTAAAATAAATTTTATGTAGAAAGCAAATTCTTTTAATTAAAAGATTAAAGAAGATCCCGTTTAACTAATGCAACACGAACTACTTCAGAATTATATTAATAAGAGAAAATTTTCTATTCATTTTCAGACACAGTTCTCATAAATGAGATATCCACAAAATAATCCTTTGTAGCTTTTGCTTAAAGATGCCCCTGGCTCCAAAAACTATCTATATACTGGACCAAAGTATGCATGCAGCATCTGGCAGCTTTGTTATACTTAAAAAGAAAGAAAACTACAGAAGGATGTGCACTGTGGTATGATTAGGAAAAAAGAGATTTTTATATCTTCTACATTTTCTCTGTGAGGCTGTACTGGCAATGTTCATATTAATTTAATTTTGTAACTATGTTTTGTCAGTAAATATTCAGTCCTGCTGTAGCTGATGACTGGGGATTGCGTTGGCAGAAGAAGCTTCAGCTTTCATTTTTACATTCTGCTGTTGGTCATTTAAGGCAGCATTCAAGGAATGTGCATATTAATAGAAAAGGCACTTTAAGCACATAGCTGCTCTTGCTTCTCTCACTACTGTATGAGGGACGCCTTCATTTACATCACTGGAATGTAGAACTGGTTTCAGAAGAGTAAGATGAGGCCCATGAGGCCTGAATCCTTGCAGGCTCACAGCAGCATCTAGTTATTCATCAATGCCAACAGGCTGTGTATGCACAGAAAGGCTCAGAGAGGACACACTTCCATTGTACAGACCTGGATAAAAGATAGCTAAGCAGAAAGACTCATATTGGGACAGTAAGGGTACAATAAATAAAAGGAGCTGATCTGTAATAGGCATCTCCACTTGGACATTTTGCAATGGGTACTATGTTCATCAAGCATCCTTTGAGTAGCGGACACTTTTGTTTAAGGAAAGGAAGCCTGTATACTGCAAGAGCAACTGCTGATGGCTGTGCTGCTACAAATCCTGTCTACTGACAATATCAGGAATGTTTGCTGAACACAAGTGCTGTCCACAAGATCCAGAGTCACAAAACTGTACTTGAGGAAGAATACACAGTGAGCACAGGTTAGGGTGTTAGGGTGAATTTGAAGGTAGGATATTTGCCCAAGAGAATATTCAGGCATTTCTGAATTTTTGTCTTGAACCGAAACAAGAAGGCAGCATTTCTAAATTTGCTACTGAATTCCCCCAAACCTCAGGGAGAAAAGATTTTGAACAGTTCAACATAAATATAACAATACAGAAGCAATCTTTGAAAATAATGAACTTTTATTTTTTTTTTTTAGTGTCATCAATTTGAAGTTAATTAGTGGAACTGTGAATATACTGACATCCAGAAAGGCTGTGCAAGGTAGTTCTGAGAACAGGAAAGTAGAGATATGTCTGAGTAACACTGAAAATAAAGCTACCTACAGCTGTTTTTTTCCACTGGAAGTAGTAACGAAGTAGAACTCTTCTTTATGACATTTCTTTTAATGTCAGTTAAATGGAGGAGACTCCAAAGTTTCTCAATGGACTTTCTTCTGCCAAATTAGACAGACATCATCCTCATAAAACTCAGTATTAAAAAGTGAGGAACCAATCATAAAAACCCCTACAAAAACCATGGATGCCCATTCCACATTTTAGTGCATGGTAAACTGCTGCTAGAGTTTCTCAGCAGGAATCATCAATATAGCCCCAAGAGACCAAATGACATCTTTGTGACTGGCTATTTATCTCTATCTCACTTATGTCAGGAGAATTTGTACTAAAAGCATAACAAATGATTCTTGAATTTGTAATACCTAATTCATGTGATATAACTAACTGCTCAGTGATATATTAATGTCAATCTCAGTTAAACTGGTCCAATTTTGTTTCAGTTGCTCCCAGAAATGAATGTCACCTTATAAACTGTATTCATTTGGAATGCATTGAGTGTAACAGAGTACAGTGTTACCTTCCAAAACCAATTTATGGTGGTTTTAGTATATATGCATGTGTTAGTATGTCAATCTGTACCAGCCCTTTAGCTAGTAAGGAATTAAACCACTAAGGTTAACAAAAGCTTTTAAAAGCTTTTCTCTTCAGCTACATCAGTGTAAGAACAGAGGATGATTCTGTGAACCCTTTTTTAAGTGGGGGCAGTTGCTAATACAATGCAGTGAAACAGAGATGAATGCTGCAGTTTGAGAAAGAAAGGAGAGGAAAAATGATCAAGGCAGATTTCATTGAAGAAGTCTAAGCAAGAAAAGGCCTGAAGCAGCCATATTCTTGCTGGCCCTTTATACTGTTCTGGCTCATATGAGTTTACACAGTTGTGACATAAAATGAATGAAGAACACACACTTGGAAGAGAACAGTTACTTACTGAGGGAAGGGAGAAAAAAGTATATCCTTTGCAGGGTGTGGAGGAGAAACATATGTAGACAAAAAGTGAGAAACACCTGTGCGGAAGAAAGTGGGAGCCATGAAGAACTGAAAGGAGTGAAAAAAAGACCATAAGACACAGCATGAAAGAGGAGAAAAAGTAATCTTAGGGATTCAGGACATGGTTTAGAAAAAGGAGAAATGAAGCATAACCAAAGACTGTTTTGGTCATATGAAAAAGAGAATGAAAATAGGTGGCAAATATGTTGAATGAAATTTTAAAAAACATTAACATTCAAATGATTCCATGACAGTTTCTTAATCAAGATTCTCATATACAGCATGGCTCTGACTGCAAGTGTAAACAGGGCTGTGTGTAGGATGCCGAGATGCTTCTCATTGTCCCACCACCCAGAGGCTCTCTAAAGCAGCCTTTGTGTGATCTGGTTTAGAATTACAGTTTTTAAATAAAAGAATTTTGCAGTCTGGAGGCTGCTAAATGGCAGGTGCAAATGAAGCAAAAGGTTGTCTCTTTTAGGAGATTTAGAAGCTGCAGGCCGATTTGTATTAGATTTTGAGTTTGGTCTGGCTTGCAAATAGATGGAAACCATTAAACAGCAGTGTTAATTTTGAGAAAAGGACTTAGACATTTTTAAGCTTTTAAGTAAAGTGAAACAATAATACTGAGGTATATGAATTTTTCTTGCATGTCAGGGGCAGATATTACTTCTTAGCCTTATTTAATATTTCAAATACATATGTTTCAGAACTGACCATTTAGCTGAATTATCAAGTTGAACACATATATCCAAGACAATGCGGCATAGTGACTGGTTTAGAACTGGGTAAGTCAACAATTAAGTGCTGTCAAGATTTCCTGGAGAGTACAGAGAAAAATTCAGTTCTTCTTTAACCTTAAAATCACCCCCATCCCTTCCACAAAACAAGAGAAATTTTCCAACTAATTGTGTTACAGTTTGCTGGTGTCATGAGGACTGCTGATATGTAGTAAGCTCATAGGATAAAAGAAACTGGCCACCTCTGAAAAAGGTTGGTTCCTATTTCACTATATGAAAAAAAGACAAATTGGTTGCAGATAGAACACTAAGATACAAAATCAAACTTTAGAATCTCTGTCTTAACATGAATGTGCCCAAAAGCAGCACCCAAACTACTGTCATGGTGATTTCAGGAATGATGATACTACTTTATAACAGCTCTCTGCATTCTGCAACCTTGGTTTTCCTGCAGTTACCATCTCTACTGTCTTATGAAACAATCTCCAAGTCTTTTTTGCATATCCCATTTGTGTGGTTGCTGGTCCAATATGTTTCCTGCTGCCTGTGTACATTTCCTCAGTATCTTAGTTTGTGAATGATTACTTGCTGAACAAGGCTTCACATGTTGTTGATCACAGTGTGTAAATGGTTACAGGCAGTGAGGGCATACAAATATATGGAGTTGCAACAATTTATTATGTAAAATTTAAGTGACTTTTAGAATCAGATCAAGAACATTTTCCTCTATGAACATGATACAGCCACAAGTGTCTCCCCTGCCCCACTAACTGCAGAGAAGCTGATTTTGTTTTCTATTTTATATTACATTTCAGGGAGCATGTTGTGACTAAATGTCTTTCACAGTTTGTGCTATATGTTTATCCCATGAAGGTTTATAGAGTAAAGCAATTCTATGGCTGCTCCAGCAAAAGTGCCAAGGTAAGCAAAGGAAACCTTCACTGTCCCCCAGTCAAACTCACATTTTTGCAGACATATCCCCTCAGATCATAGGGTTGGCACTAAACTTTGCACATCGTGTTTCCTTCCTCAGTTCACATTCATGCAGCAAAATTATTTAGACAAGCTCAGATTTCCCTGATTTGGAATGGGAGGGAAAAGTATATGGTGCTGCCAGGCAGAAGATATCTTCGTTTTGGTGGAGGTTTCATGCTCTTTAGAGAGACTGTGGTTGTGGCTGTCACTCTCTGCCACACTCAGAGGCTTTTTTTATTGTCCCTGTCAGTTAGCAGCCCAAGGTTACTGCCAGCTCTCTGTCAGCGCTTTGATTTTTGTCAGCTATGGCCAGGTCCTTTTAGTTATCTGCTATCTTTTCAGCTTTGTTCAGCCTGAGCTCTACTTGTCTACTAATTAGCTCTTTGGAGATTTCCCTTTTAAAACTCACTATCACAGAGGACAGGAACCGTTCAAAAGTTTTGTGCTTCATAGAAATTCTGTATTCATCCACATTCCATACAGCCATCTTTTTAAAATTAAAAGTGGCAGGTCAGGCCAATTTAAGGTATATAAGCAGCGCAGACTGTAAAAAGATACCTTTAGGTTCTTGATCAGGTATGTAGATGAATGACAGAAAAAGAAAAAAGGTTTCCACTGAAAGGACCAGCGTGTACAAATAAAAAAGAAACTATCATTCTGTGTAACGTATTCTCATTTTCTTTATCTTCTGGTGTGCAAATATTGTGCTAGCTGAATATAAAAGTAGCACAACTTTAGGGTACAAAAAAAAACCCACACTGTAACAACATCAAGAGTGGTCTTACATCAAGGAGGGCCCTGAGGATGTCTTTGTTGTCAACTTCAGAAGAAAAGAGAGGAACAGAAGAGGAAACTGGCAGAAGGAATAGATGCCAAAGAGAACTCAAAGGATTAGGTCTGGGTGAGGTGATCGGTATTCGAAAACAGTCTGCCTTCTGGCTCTGATCTAAGGGAATAGGCTGGCAGCAAAGCCAGAGGGCATAACAGCACAAACACACCTTCAGCACACTGCTGGAGGCTTGCCTCAGTGCCTTAAAAATTGTGGTAGCAATTAGAAATAAACGTATATAGGAGCAATAGGCGAAAGTGTTCTATTTATGAAAAAAAAAGTCCTCTTTTTACATAATACTCAGTCTACTAGCATCTTTTTTTCCTTCTTTTTTGCCACTTACTATGTTTTTCTTGTGGTATCTCATTGACGCTGTAAGTTGCGCCTCCATTGCACTTACATAGTGTTAATGCCTGGAAGATGAAAGTAAAAACCTTTGAATATATTAATGCTATAACACAGATGTCTTACTTTTTATACTCCTTTTTTAGAAATATGGTGTAGTTAATAATGATGCAGATTGTGCTGGATGGATGAGCAGATGAAACAGGGGAATACAGATTAAATAAAAATTTCTTCAAAGCTTACGTTTGCTTCATAATTTAACTTCTGTACTTGTCATGATAGTAGTAGGTAGGTGCAACTATGCATAATCACATTGTTCTAAAATATCCTGGTGAAAGAGAATAAACCTAATCTAAACAGCACTGCCACACTTGTTCAGGTCACTGGGAAAAAATGTAATTAGGAAATGTCAGCTTGGCTTCATGGTTGAAGGTAATTAGAAATCTATAGTTACAATAAAAAGTATACAAACAATTTAACAGTTGAGTACCAAACATTTATTACTGAAGGCAAGACTGCAAAGAGATCATCAAATAGTCTGTCCAGATCTCCTTTTCTGACACAACACCTCATGCAATTTGTATCCAGTTTCTTATTTTTCTGCTTTCATATATGTCTTCTGCATTGGACACCAGAAAGAAATATGGATTTGGCAGCTTTTGCTTTGCTAATGGGAAAGTTCCCTTCGTGGGTCACCGCTAACCTGTGTGATCTCTGGCCAGCATGTGGTAACTGCCTCCTTAGAGCACTTGCACTTCTATCTGAGATCTGCTTTCATTCTTTAGAGCTCAGGTTTTCAATGACCCAAGTATCACAAGGATTTAATGGTATAGAGTATCTTATTCTTTAAACTTGCCAGGCACATGGGGTCTTTTGCTCCTGATGTCTGGCCACACTGACAGAGCAACAAATGTATAGTTGTTTCTTGTTCTTTACATCGCATGTTTTCAGCCACTCTTAAAAGTGCCTCATAACTAGCCTGGTTGATAGATTTAGAGGCTTTACACAGTTTTTCTCCTGCAGTTCAAAAATTTCAGACATATTCTATTACAATTTTATAATTCTGCTGTTCTCAAGGTTGTATATATTCCATAATCTTTTCCTTGTTGGATTAATCTAAATTAAGGCATATTAATGGTATAAAAGAAACACCAGTATTTTAGCTGCATGCATTGAAAGTGTTTGGAAGCCACTCCTGCTGTTTTTGAGAAAAAATCTGGTTAGTCATGCTCATTTTAAAATTGATTCGCAGTCTTCAAACTGCAAAATTGAACTAGCCAAATTTTGCATTTGAAAAGCCAATTCATGATTTTCATAATTTGCATTCCATTGATAACAACAGGTTTGATATGGAAGCTACCTGGTGTCCTTTATGGAAAAGAAGTGCTCCAGACACATACTCTCTGGCATCACAGTATTTGTTTGTGAATCTAGCGTTTATACAATAAACAGACGGTCACTTCCAGAGTTACACACTGGATGCACCAAATGGAAACAGTTACGTCTGCATTGCATCTTTGTTCAAGTGACACCTTAAATGCTTGGAAGCAATGTAATCCAGAAAACTTGCAGATATTAATAGTCTCTTAGCCTCTCTTTCCTCACTAGAAAGATGATAAACTTCAGGTACAGGCAGCTGTCACATTGCTTTAGCCTTCCCAGGATCAAGTTATACTCATAGCAGACAGCAAGTGACCCCTGTATAAACACTGTTGTCAGTCATTGCTTCTCTGTTTTTTTCCCTTATTTTAGTCATGCTGCCCTAGCTTGTCTGAGAAGCAAAAGGAGGTTGCAGACATGCTCTACCTTAGTTTCTGCTAACTTCAAATTACTATACCTGAGCATGCTGATTCACCCAGATATATATCCAAATGAATTCTCTCAGCATATTTGGCTGGCAGCATTAATATTCTTTTACAGCAAACTTAATCGATATTGTCTCTCTCAGCCATGCATTTCTACTCTGTAGTGTGGAGATTAGGGTAAGTAATTGCTTGCTTAATACAAAAATACCTGCTTGCAAGACAGCCTGTGCATTTGCCAGCCAACTCAGATATTATTTCCTCAATTGTAGGCATCTGTTATTGAGCTCATCCCTGTACTACCTTGTTTAAATGAATTGCTCTGTGTAAATGTATTTTGTCATTTTTTTTACCAGCTGTCATGCTCCTTACCCGACTCAAGGGCTGTGTCTCTTTGCTGAGTTTTTCCACTTGCTTATACTGAAAGCATTTAATGCATCAGTTGAATCATTTCATCTGGTTCTCATACTACATATCTGACAGACATTACAGTCCTTGAAGTACCTCTCAGGAATCTTTTAGTAGCTTTGTTCCAAGGTGCATATTTTGCTTTGACTTATTTTATTTCTTCGGTGTTTATTTTATAGTTTGTTTGTCCTATTATAATAACTGAGGCAATGCATGCCCTGCAGTAATTCAGCAGGTCAAAACCAGGGTGAGGATTCATACAGTACTGTGGTTACCAATGCTTCTGCAGCATGGTTGGGATTTGCCTGAGAAATGCCTCATTGACTGGGTACTGGCAGATTGGCTCTACTGGACAGTAACAGAAAGGAGAGAGGGTCCCAAGGAAAATAGTCACTAGAAGCACATCACGTCACCATCAAAACAATCAGTTCATGTTGAAACCCTCTCCTAGGAAGGAGAATGCTAACAGTGAGGGAGTTCAGGGGGAACTTTATATCTCTGGCCTTAATGATTTTTAAAGGTACCCCCTCTCCTCCAAAACATAAAAGTCTCTTACCACTGTCTGAAGATCAAGATTAGTAAAAGAAAGAATACAATAGAGTTGACTGAAACTGGTGTCAGAAATTAGGTCTAACTAGTGGACAAAACAATGATGAGTGCACTATGCTGCTCCTTTCCCATATCCATCCTACCCTCCCTGAGCAGGGGTATATTTCTCCACAGAGAACAGCAGCTCCTGAGGATACATCATACATTGTTGCTGTAGGAAGAACTAGAGGCCTATACCTCCCAGTCAAGGTTTGTGAATTCTGTGAGTTCAGCAGAATCATACCTTTTGTTGAAATAAAATACTTCTATTAAGGTATTTAAGCTAGGGACCAGGTTAGGAAAGCTAAGGCCAAGTTAGAATTAAACTTGGCTAGGGATGTTAAAGATAACAGGAAGGGATTCTGTAGGTACATTGTGAATAAGAGCAGATTAGGAACAACGTGGGCACTCTCTGGAAGCTATGGGAGAACTGGCTACCCTGGATTTGGAGAAGGCTGAGGTTCTTAATGAGTTCTTTGTCTCAGTCTTCACTGGCAAATGCTCTGACCACACCACCCAAGTCTTGGAAGGCAGACGTAGGGACTGTGAGAATGAAGACCCTGGG
>JARCZZ010012183.1:0-28654 GCA_030323915.1 Brotogeris chrysoptera | reverse complement strand
TGGTGAGCACGAGGTCAAGCATGGCACCTCTCCTTGTTGGCTCCTCTATTACTTGCAGAAGGAAGTTGTCTTCCACAGAATCGAGGAACCTCCTGGATTGCTTGTGCCGGGCAGTACCATCCCTCCAACAGATATCAGGGTGGTTGAAGTCCCCCATGAGAACAAGGGCCTGCATGGGTTTTTTTAACTGAAACAGGCACATTAGTAAAGAAGGACTTAACAATACAACATTTGGGTGATTTTTTTAATACGTGGTGAGGCATTTGTCTTGAAGATTTTAATACTCCCTTGAATGCTACTCAAGACTGAGTAAACAAGTACTTAGAGAGTCCCCAGGTGCTTATTTTCAAACTGGGTTGATAAACTTATCCTGTGGTAAGCACATAATTTCATAAGACAATCAATTGATGAACTCTACAATGAATAGTCTAAAAAAAAAACCCCCAAAACACCCCAAGCACTCTACAGCGGAAGTTATCACTTAATTGTGATAGAGACTTACCTCAGGGTTTGTTAAATGTTGAACATCGTGAATGGAAGAATGCCTGGAGAAGTGTTGCATTGAAATGCCTTGTTCCTAATTTCTCGGTAATTCTGTCTTCCTGCGGCCCTCTTGAATTCAAATCCTGCTCCTGTTTTGCAAAGCTGCACCAGAAAGGTTTGGACAAGGAATGTCTGAAGTGTGCCAGTCAGATGGCTACAAAATCTATGAAACTGCAACTGGCTGACAAATCACTCTTTCTGTCCTTGGAAAATGTCATAGAAGCTATTTCCTGTATGAGCTGTATTGTAAATATTGTTCATCTTTTTTTCATGAGCCAGTGTCTGGGTCTGCATTCCAGCTTTTCGACATCGCCAGAGGGTTACCAAACATGCACCATATGATTGCCTATGAATCCTGGTTCCTTCTGGTGCACACCAGAAACGTCATCAAAGTCAGTGCCATTCTGCCTGCCCTGTTTGGGGGCAGAATTTCTCCCACTGAGTAGCTTGATGTGCTGTGTTTGAAGATTACCTTTTTGAGGCAACCAGACTTTGACTGGCCATAGCAATCAGTGTTTTGCCTAGCCAGGAAGCCTGGGGAACCCAACTGTAAGAAATTAAAAGCTTCTGAGGAGAGCTGAAGTTGAAAACATTTCTCGGGTTTGGTTTAGCATTCAAGAGTTCAGGGCTTTGTGGAACTGGGGCATCCTCTGACATAAGCAATGGTACATGCATACTGCCCCTCTATCCTTCCTGCAATAATGATTTCCTCTTTTGACCTAAAAGCAGAGAATAAGTAATAATGCTTTAGTCCCACTTTTCAGTGATATCTTGCACAAAATCTCTCCCACAGAGCAGAACATCTGGGGGTTTGAGAATCACGCATGTGTATAGTATGTCCCAAAGCGTTTACATATATGTTTATTCATCCCCCTCTCCCCACCCTTACCCCTTGATTTTAAGCTGCAAAACCATTTTGAAACACTTGGTTTGTGTTTTTCTGTCCTGCTCCCAGCACTAAGTCACCCATTTTTGTGATTCCATACAGATTGGGAATTTTTCTTTTAAAAAAAACCAAAAAAAAACCCAACAGTGCAGCTACTTTTATCTCATCTCGTAAAGGACGTCATTGAGTTTTGCTTCTACTGCTTTTGGATTCAACAGGCTGCGAAAGGACTGGGTGTCATTTAGCTATTAAAAGATTTTTGTTTTCCTGATCATTGTGAAGTAGCATCATTAACACAGGCAAATTACCATGCTTCACTGTGCTGTGTCCATGGGACATTAGAGGCCCTTTCCCATTGCTAAAGCTGTGTCTATTCTTCTGTAAAACCAGGGGCCCATTGGCAGTTCTTTGGCAAGTGAGACAGAGAGACTATTTAATGAGAAGAAGAGTGGTCTAATAAGGGGGAAGAAGTTCAACATGACAAGTGCAGGGAAAGATAGCAGAAGGCTGATTTCTAAATCACTGCATAATTGGGCCAAAATACTCATCCGTTTTCACAGGACCAGGGAAGAAGGGAGTTGCAGTTTGGAGGTAAATGAGTATGAGTAACGTGATTTTTCCAAAGTGCATTTTCGAAAAGTCAAGCGCTCTATTCCATTTCTCTTCCCCATACCAAGTGCTGTGCTTTTAGACTAATGGAAACTGGTTTGCATTGCTTAATTTTTTTTCTTTGAAATGGCGTATCGGCTTTTGGTGAAGAAATTGGACTTACGCTCGAATATGTCTGGATTTTACAAATAGGTTTTTAGTTTAATAAGATGAAACCAATTAACCAGAAAAGTCATTGCCAATGGATTTTACAAGTACATAAAAATATATTGCTTTTTCTTGAAACATTTTGTCACTCTTTTAAATGTTCCTTTTTCTTTCCTTTGCCACCAGTGACAAAGCGCTGTGATGAATTGGTCCCCTCATGCCTTTTCCTGCAGGCACTGATCTCTGGCCCTGATCCTTTGTGTGTATGTTGGGGGTTGGTAGGCATATGCATATACATCCATTTATTCCCGTTTCGCTCTGCCCCTGGTGCTGCTGAGCGTGTTTAACTTGTGGCCTGAGGAAAAACAGAGCACGCAAGCTATAAAAAGGTGTTTTTAAAAGGTTACTTGAATTGGCACAGGACTCAAGGGCTAATGAGCATTCTCTTAAAAGCAGGTGTTAATGCAACTGCTGAAACAGTTGATGCAGCAGAGACACTGGCGAAGGCAGAAGCACCCGGTTGTTACCCCACTGCCTCCCTGGGAGAGGCAACATTTCCTGGAAACTCTTCTGAGGTCTCCCATTTTGCCAGCTCTACCTCGCAAATGAGGGTGGGGACAGGGACACCCCATCTCACAGCGGCACAAAGGTCTGTGGAACTGAGGACCGGTCTCTCTGCCTGCCTGCCTCTGAACTGTGTTCCTCATTTAATCAATTCTAGTGCTATTTCGCTTCCATTCTGAATAATGAAATCTGAGGGAATTTTAATATGAGCCCCATCAGCCTCCTCTACCCCTAAGTTTCCAAAAACTCTCTGCCTGGGAGAGGGCTGGGTGATACGCGGGACATGGGCACTCGCTGAGGAACTACAGGATTTCTCTTTCCATTACCTCAGCTTTCCCAATTTCCTTATAGCCTTGCCTCCTGCTTAAATTGCAAAAGTTATTAATTTCTATGAGCGTGTGGGGTGGTAACTCGGGCAGACATCGCCTTGGGATGATACGGTTTTCCCTTCTCTGATCAGCTCTATGTAAACTGAATCATAGAGAGTCTGATTTGATCCCTAATAACTTTGCTAGCTTGCTGTAGTTACTAGCTGATACAGAGATGACTAAAACATGGTGCTCTGCAATAAAACAGGGTGTCTGTCCAAGTACATAGCGTATGACATGCAAAATTAGCTGTTGCAAACAGACGTCTCTCTTCACACCAGCTTTGCCCAATCATTCATGAAAACATCTGTATCGTGAAAGAATAACAAACACTAAATTTTGGTAATAGGAAAGGCTTTAATTCTCTTCTTCTGAAAGCAATGGGAGTGCCTCACAGGGCAGTGCCCTTTTTGCATCCATTTAGTAGTGGTTCTCACATTTTAAACATAAGTCTAGATATTTTACCAGCAGCCTGACATCATTACTAATGCTCTGTGTATTTACCATATAACTGGTGATCTAGTTGAAGGAAATTACTACATGGAGGGCGTTAAAGGAGATACCCCTTGCAGTGGGGTGTGAACTTTACCATAAGCCAAACAGTTGCTTCAGGTCCCCCTGGATTTGTGAAACTCTCCTAATTTGCCACACCAAGTTGTGAATGATGCTGCCCTTTCGAAAAGCCAGGAAAGCCCAACACCACCACCACCTCCTTCCAGTAGCTGTGGTGTGAGTAGCATGTGCCCGTTTACATCCAAGCACTTCTGCTGCTTATTTCATTCTCATTTTTTCTTGGCCTTTGTTGAATTCCTAGCCCGTCCCTCATATTAAAACAGCCTTGCTCCTCCAGGGAAACCTTCCCCCATTCAAACAAATGGTACCAACACCAAATAACTGCTTTGTGGTATCAAGTTTTGTCCTGCATTTGTTTTAAAGCTTCCCAGGAACCCTTGGCTACTTCACGCAAACTGTTAACTTGAGGGTAATAATTTTGTCTGGGTTTTGTCACAGAAATTCAATTAAGGAGGATTATGAACACAGTTGTAGGTCTGTTTCATTTACAGTTGCAAATGAAACCGGGCCACACACTGTTCGTTTATATAGGAAAAGAGATGCTGTGTAGTTTTAGGTGGCTGAATTACCTGCATGTTCCTTTGTGTGGCTTCACTTATTGCAAAAGGGAGGGGAAGGAGACTAGCAAAATGAATAAAGTACTGACAGAAAGGTGGGAAAGAAATCACCAAGGGTAAAACTACCCCCACTGCTTTTCCCTAGGAGGCACACTTCCCGTCTACACATAATAAACTCCCCAGGGGATTTCTTCCTCCTTAGAAAACATATCCCAAAGGGCAAGAGTGAGTAGTCCTTTATTTATTTATTTATGGTTAACAAAGAGCAATATTCTGTTTCCGTGGCCTTGGTTTGGCTCCAAGTCCCAGAGCCACCAGGGCCAAGGCGCACAGTTTCACTTTTATGCAGTTCTCATTTCTGGGCGATGCAAACCAACATTTTTATTCCTTTTTTAATCTTTTCAAGTTTTCTGCAAGCAGCTGAATTCCCCAGGTGGGAAAGAGGAAGGGGAGGGGAGAAGAAGACATTTACCAGATTGGAGCAGAGGCTGGCTCCTGGTTGAAACAGAGTCTTTGGAGATAATGAAAGAAGGAGAGATTTTATTAGTTTTGTGGGATGCCTCCTTTAGTTATGAAGGGCAAAACAAAGGCAAAACTTGTCTTGATGTCATCTGATGAAATGTCTCTGTAAAGGAGCAATATGTCTGAGCTCTGCTTTGCTACACTAAACTTGGGAATTACCTTGCACCATTCCAGAGATACATGAAAGGTATAGCTCTTGGTCATTTCTTCTTCTTTATGCAGGCTTTGTTCCACAGCTTTAGACTCTGTCCTCTAACCTTTATGCTGGGAAATCCCATGCTGATTTCCCTGGGGTATTGCCTGCCTGAAGACATGGAGGATGTGGCTTCCTATTACTAAAAAGGCTTAGCTCACATTTACTAAATTTTATTCATAAGGGTTTATTACCATTTTGCAGGTGGGGAAGTGATGTGCCCATCAATACGTCACAGCCCCTGTTGAGTCAAGAATAGGAGCAGTCCTGCTACTGAGTGCTGGAGTGTCTACTAAGAGACCTGCACTGGGCATCATTTTTGATTAAGGCTTTCCTCAAGCATACTCATTTCCCTCTTGTTTCTTACTTTCTTCCTGATCCTTCAATTCTGGGAAGGGTTTTACTGTCCTTACTGTCGTTTCAACTACCTGCCCAAGAGGCTTACTGGATTCTTCAACAGATAAGGGGAAATAAGCTCTTTTGTTTCTAGCTTTAGATCAGATACTCTTTCCATATGTCTCCCTGTATACAGCCATGACGCTGTTGAAGACTGAAAGAGAAGCAGACAGCTTATTATCTCTCAAAAACTTCAGCAAAATTCACTGGAAGTGATGCAGTGAAATGTGAACAATATCTACTTTTGCTCCCCATCCAGGGCAGTTCATCCTGAGATGAGGGGCTGTTACAGCAATTTATATTTCTCAGTTGTTTTGTGGTAGAGTTGTCTTGTGTCAGACCCAACTGTGTGTTGTTGAGGCAAAGCCTGGATGAAAAGATGAAAGGCCTCATGTAAAGGATGATCTCTGAGTCTCTTGCTTTTTGGGCACCTTTCTGAAGAAGTTAGGACAATTTAATTCAGTGTTCTCAACAGCTTTCAGTCCCAGGTGAACATGACTTCGGAGTGGGTATTTTAACTAGATGGATGTGAGTTTGAATAACCTTGCAAAAGTCAGTGGGTTCATACTGGCACAAAAACGGGGAGAAAAGGAGGAGGATCAGGATTTCGCGTAACTATCAGATCATTTTGTTACAACTGATTGGGACAATCTATCATAATCCAGTTTGTGTAGGGGTGGAAGGAGATCAGCATCTCCAGAGGGTGACTCATCAGAAGGGCATTCCCACAGGCAACAGGAGCTGACCTTTGGGAGTGATGGTCTTCTGCTGACTTACCAAGCGCCTCACTGCCTAGCCTAGGCCAGCACGCAGGTGAATAAAGTAGGGGGAGGCGAATCTCTGCCTATGTTTCAATCACATCTTTTATATTTGGTAAAACATATAAAAATAGCCCTATTTATAACTTTCAAACTGTTGATAGTGTACGTTAGATCCTTAACCAACATAAATGTTATATACATTTATTATATATATGTATTACATTATATATATATGTAGATAATTATACATACATAACTTCAGTGCTGAAGAGCTGATCTTGACGGAGTAACTAACTTCTGCTTTGCTCCAGTTCAAGCAGTCAAATTTCCCTGGAATTTTAGAGGGTTTTCCCATAGTACCCTAAAGTTAGTAGTTAAACCTCATCAAAGGGACGAAGGAGGCTGCCCAGTATATAGGTACCAATGATTTCATATGATGCCTTCTGTTTTGCAGAAAGTGCTTTTAGATTCATGACATCTGGCAGCATTGCCCTCTTAAAGTGTAGCAGAAAATGAATCCTTTCAAATCAGCTCTGGTGGAGGGTGAAATATTTTTCGCTAGCCTGGTTTAAAACTCACATCTGAATCTTTCCCTCCTGTGGCTGCTAACTGGTTTGGCACAAACAATGCACACAGGCAGTAGCCATTTCAGTGGTTTCCCTGGAACCTGCTGGACATTTTTAATTCCTTTTTTTTTTTTTTGAACAAGTTTCTTTTTTTTTACACAGAAGGAATATTGTGTAGCTGAATCATAAAGCAAGATGAAGTATTGTGAGCCTGTGTTGGATTGAGGTCCTTTTCAGCCAAATAATGACTTTTATCCGCTTATAATAGAAGAATTGAAAGAGATGTGGGGAAGTAAGATTGAAACACGCTTGGGAGCCTATATTTCAGTAACGAGGAGGAGGCTGACCATTAATATGGGAATTAATAACCCTCCAAAGCCACCTCTTTTGAGCAGCTGCAGTAGGAACTGGCAGTGCAGAATATACAGACTAATTCTCTTTCAGAGCAGCTAAAATGAAATGTTTGTTACCGCTTTATGTGCATACGCTCTCAGGAGGGGCCATTTTCTTTCCCTTTAGGTGAGCTCAGAAGAGGAAGAGCATTTCACAGCCTTGAACCACCCCAGTCTGTGTGCCATATGTGTGTGCCATTGAGCCATGCCTGGGTTGTCAGTTCTTAGGGTCTTCCTGAAGGGCAGAATCTGGACAAGTTGCTGGCGGTCATGCTGTTAGAGGCACTGGAGCAAAATGTTAATGTTGATCAGAAGGGAAAGGTTTGAAATTGTAAGCAAACAGAGAAGATCCATCATGTATTTCGCAGATGATAAAAGGCCGACAGTGGCAGCCTGCTTATCAAATAACTAGACTTATTGAAGTAGCCTGTTTTCTCATTAAATGGCTTGCTTTTTATGTTGTCATTTTATTTCATCTTACTGAAGGTGTCTGGGTTTTTTTCAAACTTACTGTTACTGCTATGGCAAACTGGCTAATTTAGATAATTTCTTCTGTTAAGGCTTAAAAGAAGCACAGACTGCAGTGTTCTCTTCTTGCTGATGTAGTGGGACCAATCCAAGCCAATCCCTGTCACGAAATCTGAGCTTCCTGGAAAATAGATTATAAAATCAATTTTATAATTATAGGTTTGTTCCTTGCAAGGGGATAGTGCTAGTGGGAGTGTGGCTGCACACACCCTGGCGCTATCAGCTATGCACAGAAAACAGGGTTGGATTGGTCATTTTTAATCACCAGAGAGAACTTAAATGCAGAAACAAAAATGTTGCTGGCATGATATGATATCCCTGTGCCGAAGACAGTGTTCCTTTCATGGCTCAGCGAGGTACTGCGTTCTGTGGTTTTGTTCCCAGGGGAACGAGCTGCTGCTTCCCTCCTTTTCTGAAAAAGTTTGTAAGATGAGAAGTGGAATATTAATAATTGAAAATGCAAGTTGCAGTAATGCCACGTGCGTAAGGATGTTTCTTGACCCATGGAGGATATCCGCTGTTAGTTGGAGGAAAGATCAGCAGAGGAACTGTGGGAGCCTGATGGATCTGAAAGGCTACCTGGCAGTAAACACGTCTCTCAAATGAATCTTAATGTTGTTCCCGAGACTGGAGTTCTTATTTATAGCCTGCCCTTTTTCTTGGAGGACCCGAGATGCTATCAGAGAATCAATTCCCCCCAGCGCTTGGTGTGGTGGCAGTAAACAGACATGAGCATGGAGAGAGTTCTTTTTAACAAAGGAAATGGAGGCAAATCCTTCCTCCTGCAGAATTTGCTTTGTGAAATTTGACAGTCTCAGTGACCTTCACTGAGAAAGTCCTTCCCCGAAGGCAGTTTAAGGGGAACTGCATGGAATTTGCCTGTCTGCTGCAGCAGGGGTTAAGACTGAGTTGCCTCCACTGATACTTTAGCCTATAGTTTCAGGAATCGTGGTGGTTTTTTTGTTTGGACTTCGGGAGTTTTGTTTGTTAAGCCAGATACTTATGCTGCAGAGCCATCCTTCCATGCTGTTTTAAATGCTAGCAGTACCGAAACATTACTCATAAAGTGCACACACTGTTACGATTCCTGACTTTAACTCTTAGCATATTTATAGGCCTCATTTCCATTTTTTGTGGTCTCATTAATGGAACAGCAATAATAAATTGAAATGTTAATGGGGGATCATTTCACCAAGAGCAGAAGGTATTAATGAACTTTATAAGATAGTTGAAAAGAAAATAACTTTTCAGTAGTATAATTTTTTTAACCATCGCCTCTGATTGTCTCCTACCAAACATGTGTAATCGGGGCAGTTTTGAAATGACGAACATAGTTTCATATGAACATCTTTTAAATCGGCTTCCTGAATACCTTGTATAGGAGACTGACCATCTGCAGAAATTCCAGTGGGTGCAGCTATTTAGGAAGTTGAAGCATGAGCAGACCTTGCTGTAGTCATGGTGGTAACCATAGAAAAGATAGTCTATGTGTGTTAAGGACCTTCATTAATATGGTGTGAAGAAGTTGTCCTCCCTGAAGTGGGCAATTCACATCCTGTTGCGAAGTACTTGGAGATAGCATTCAGATATAGCTTCCTATAGGAGTTTAATTCCCCAACAGATAAGGACATTGTACCTTATGGTTACAGATTTGTGGAAGGACCCTAAGAAGTCTCTTGGCAGCATTGTATCTCACTTTTCCCACTGGTAAAGTGGAGGGCTTGGAGTTAATGTGACATAGTAGGATTTTCAGGCTTGGTCAGTTAATGTATGTGTAGAGATAGTACCTTCTGAGATAGAGGTCTTACACTGTGAGGCGGTCCTCAAGTGGAAGTAAAAAGCACCAGACACTGTCCAGGAAGTTTCCCAGTGCTATATAGATTGTTAAAGAACGCTGTTCTGTACTTAGTTACTGCTGTAAGGACATTTCTATATGTATGTTTAGAATCTAAAGGCTAAAATTTGTATTAAATTTGCACTAAATTCGCATTCTTTCCGTGATAGAGAGCACCTGTTTGAGTCTTTTGCTGCTTAGTTCTGGGAGGATTGTTCCCAATGAGTTTTAAGCTCTCTGAGCGCATGCATTAAAGCTTTTTGGACTTTGCTTGCCCACAAATGTAGTAGAAGTTTTGAAGTGGATTAGCAGCTTGTTGCCATCCTGCTTTGTTTCTTTTTGTTAAACAAAAGTTTAAAGTACTAGAGTGGGTCAAGAATTGCAAGTTTGAGCTGGTTGTTTCCTGCAAGAGAGCAGAGATTGGCATTTAAATGTGCCATTCAAGGTAATCATCTCATAATCAGGAGTCTAGTGACCTCGAAACTTAATGTAGTCTTGTGGGTATAAGTATGTGGAATTTTTTGAGAAAATAGAAGAAAGCTTCTTCTTTTGTAGGTGTCCTTAATTTGAAAATTATTTCTCTGCAGTGCCTTTGTCTTGTTTCCATGCACGCAAACTGCATGAGCATGGGCCAGCTGAGCCGAGCATGGGATGAGCAAGTACGTATGGAAGTGGACAGATAAATGTAATGTAGGGGCATTTTAAACAGGAAAAAAAAAAAAAAAACAGAAAAAAAAAAGGAAAAAAAAGTTTATCTGCCCACTCTTATTAGCAAATAATCAGAAAAATGACTGGAAGTATTATATTGCATTTTTTTCTTGCTCAGGACTTGATCCAAAACTCACCAAAATGAGTGGGAAACTTTCCATGATGTGCTTGGCTTCAGACTGATGTGCTTGACTTTGGGCTGGGATGCCTGATCCTCTATGCCTGATCCTCACTTTTTTTCTGTCCTCATTGCAACAGATTGCTAAGCTCCTCTGGCAAATAAAGGTATTTTCAACAGCCAGCACTACAACATTACCTGACCCTGGCAAAGCATCTGCTGTAGCTGTAGTGACTCTTCAACACACAGAGAGTAAAACAGTTGCTTTGAGTAATATGACGTGGATCTGGATCTATATGTGGATAATAAACCAAGGATGTGGCATGGGGTTATGTGTTGAACAAGGTGTCATTTTTCTATAGACAAGTGACCTAAAAATGCTTATGCCAGTTTGCTGTATTTTCATCTTTTAAACTTCTTACTCTTTATCTTCAGTTCAGTTGTATTTAATTTTCTCCCTGATTTTTTTGTATCTTATAAAGTTCGTTGCATGTGCACTTTTGGTTTGGGGATGGAGATGGAGCACAGCTGGTGGAGTGGACTAGCAGGGAGGGAACAGATCTTTTTAAACCAGCTAAACTTGTAGCCAGAAAAGATACAGCATTTATAATGTTCCCATTCTTCTCAATACTTAACAAGAAAAATGATTGTGTGTGTGTGTGACGTGAATATTCAGCATGGAGCTTTGGTAGCTGACCACTCTCTTTTCACAGCCATCCAACCGCACACACATTCCTAGGGGATTACCTCACTGCCAACACTCCTTAAAGTGTGGGATATGCCGAAGCTGACCAACTGCAAAGCTCCTTTCTGCTCATTGCAGTGCTGATTTTAGGCAATGACCTTTAAAACCATAACCCTAACCCTACGTCTACCCCCAAAAAGAATTTTCATCTGTTAACTAAATGAGAGAGATGCTTGGAATGGAAATAGGGTAGAGTTTGTAGGTTACGTGTGGAAATTCCTCTCCAAGCTTTCCACTCCTCTTTGGCTATAAACACTCAATAACTTTCCAGCCAGGGAATGTTTGTCCCTTCCTTCTCTCTCTCTTTTTTGTGTTCTTCCCTTGTTTTGCATATTCTGACAACACTGTTTACTTCAGCCTGCAGCTCCCACTGCTTTGTGTGCTTTCTCCCCGTCTCACAATTGCACAAATAAATCACAGAGGAAAATTTGCATTTGATGGGAATTTTCAGGTGATATTAAGTTTTATGGGCAGAATATAATGTATGTGAGTTGGCTTAATTAAACTGAATTTTCATTTGTGACATGGAGGTCTTTGTATGTATAAGGCTATTTTTGTCTTTCATCTTTTTTTGCTATTAAACATGCCAGTGGATTTGAAAACCGGAGGATGACAAGTTCCAGAAACTATTGTCTCTCTTGCATCAAAATATCTGTTTATGCCAAGCGGAGCAAATCGGCATCGTCACAGAGCCGAACAGTTAATTTATGCCAGGAGTTTCTGGATGCCAGGCGGTCAGAGTCCAAGGCCCATATGTGTCATAGCACCCTCTAGTCGCTCCGCTGGTAACTTGCCTCACTCCATAAGAGAGATGCAGCCTGGCAAAAGAATTTAGATCAAATGAAAGTTGATTAGAAGTTTGTCTAGAGCCTTTGTGCCCTGACACAGGTTGGAAGTGGCTTCGTTCCCCCACCCCGACAGTAGTGTGTGCACTGGAGCGTGGGTCTGGCCTTGGTGAGCGCAAGTTTTCTCTTGCTGCTGCCTGTCCTGCTGCCACGGTGAAGTCTACGGATGGGAGCACTTTGCCATTGAAGGTTGCTGGGGCTGTGAGCACACACTACCTATTCTGGCACCCGGGTTGAGGACGCACCACCTGCAGAGCAGTGGGGAGCACACAGGAAATTCATCTCATTGGCTGCTATGACTTTCTTTCACAGAGATGAGGAGCCAGCCTCCTAGTTCCTATTTTCACCTTGCTCTTATATACCTGAATTAAAGGAAAGGGTGGAAATGCCATTATACCCTCGGTCACACACCTAACTAGAGCGTGCTTAATGCATAGCGCTGACCAGGAACACGGTCTGTGATATTTGTCCCTCCACGAGCTTCCTGCAGGATCCTCAGGTCTGGCCTCACTGAGCGCAGGTACTCAGGAGGGTGCCATCTGAATTCTGACTTTTGACTGTTTCTCTGAAATAAGACTGGCAAATTATAACTTGAGATTGTCACACTGATTAATCCTAACAATGCTGGTGAAGCTCCCCAAAGTGCATGAGGCACTGATGAAAGTGCTACTTTCAATTTATGTATTTTTTATGCCAAAGATTTCCACACTTGCACAACTCTCTTTGCTGCCATTTTCCATGCAAAAGGCCTGCATGCCCCTGAGACTGATACCACATCTGCTCCTCTGCAAAGACAAAGATAAACTGGTTCATGGTGTGTTGTTATTTCGCTTGCTCTTCAGCATATGAACAAGCAATAAGAATGCATTTAAGATGTTAATGAAATTAATGAAAGCCAGATCTCGGAAACAGCTGAGATTGTTGACTGTCTCAGGCAGATTTGTGCTTCATTTTAATTACAGATGAGCCAGAACCAAAACCCTGATTAGAATTGCTCCAGATTTTGAATCCTCATCTCTCTGCTTTGCACTTTGGACCATTTTCCATTGTTTAATTCTCCTGTTTTATTTTTCCTTCTGGTTTAACTTCAGGTGTTTTGATGTTTTCATTTTGGGTCTGTGAAATAGTGGCCCCAGTGATGGACATGAGACCCACTGCCACAAGTCCCACTGGGGCTACGGAGGTGTAATTTGGTGGCAGGATGCGCTGATAAATGCCGGGGCAGCACGTATCAGACTTTGGGTTAATAGACATTTCTGTGCCATCTACACAGGCAGGTGGCTGCCACTACTGGCATTCTGGCAGCTCAGTAAAGTACAGCCCCAGGAAGTCCTCCTTTAAATGGCAAAGGTTTTTCTCTCTTGCCTCAAACGGCCACGACTCCCGACCAGTTCCCCAGCCACAAATAGTATTGTTTGTTACCATGCCTTCGCCCATAATGCAAACATCGATGGTGCAGCATCTGCATGTATATCAATTCCACCGCAGAATTTATACTTTGGTTACAAAGAAAAGCCTCTTGGAGACAGTGTATTAATAATGAACAAATTCCTTTTTATGTCTCCTGGATATAAAGGGATCTCGAGACTCTCCCTGGGGAGAGAGAATGGTCTGAACAGCCCTGTTAGAAACCTTGGAGGCAGCAAGTACACGGAAAGGGTGCCTTATTATCTTTGTTCTTTCGCTGCTATACTCAAATCCCAGGAACAGGGTTACTTTGGGCCACAGATATTGTGCTGTGTATTTTTGGGATAGGTAGAGAAAAATGCCTGATCATAATGGCTTTTAAAACAGTGATAAAAGAGGGAGAGGAAAAAATATTTTACACTAAATGCTACAGCGCTTCGTTTACACAATACGATAATAAGCAAGTAATTCCATGATTCAAGTGACCATATAATTATGGAATGGGTTATGTTGGAAAAGAACTTTAAGATCATCAAGTCCAGCCATTAACCTAGCACTACCAAGTCCACCACTGTGATTGCAGGTTATTAAACTAGGCTGTAAAGACTTTATAAATGAAAGTCTTTTGATAAGCGGTGAACATGGATGATAATGTGCTTGAAAATAGAGAGAATCTTTATTAAGTTAGACGCATATGTTCTCCACCCACTTCCCTTCTACTTTACTTGGTCCCTGGACCACTACCACAAAAATGCGCAGTGAGGAATAGCTTTAGCTGGGAAACTACATGGGAAAGCTCCACCTTCCATGGCTGCCAGGGCCTGGAGAGCATGACATTTTGGGAAGAGGTTGTAACACCATGGATTCCTGCTGATTGGAGCAGGGGTTGTGGAACAGCTAACGCAGGTGGGACTGCTTCCTGAGCCAAATTCTTCACCAGATGGTTTCCATCTACATGTGTAAGAGATCCTTCCTATACCAATCACTGAAAGATTAAGCAGAGAGCTCACTGAGACGTGAAAGTTGCTCTCTTCAGAAAACTGGCAGCTGATGATGCTAGCAGGCATAGGGGCTGGTGAGCAGAGCTGAGCTCTGCTTCATTAGGGCTCGATTCAGAGCATCAGTGGGTGTCTTCTCACTGGCTTTAGGGATCTGGCTTAGGCAGTGCTGGAGTGAGAAACTTCGACAAGCATTTCACTCTTTATCTTTTCGAGGGTTCATTCTGACTGTCATCAGATTGGGACTTGCTGACCTGGAGGGAAGGTGGCAGAGGGAGAGGTAGAGCTGTGCTGCTGAGCTGTGCAGCAGATGGCAGAGCCTTCCTTCACTCGACAGATAATAAACTGATGCTGGTATAATGGAATCAGTTTCCACAGGTACTGCAATTTGATTAGATATCTGAGAGTCATAAAAAACTTCCTGTAATGAGGGTGAGCATAGCAGACAGCCCTGCCCAACTGCAGTTTTGAATAACTTAATTTCACCTGCTCAACTTGCCTCCTCATTTCAGTGGAATATTCTGCTCTATTTTGCCTAAATTATTAAAGACTGGTGAGGTTTCCAACCTAGAAGAGACTGCATTTCAGTGATGGATGAGTTAATTCTTGTGTAGATATAGTAATCAAGGCGTTTTTAAACATCTTTGGCATGAAAGACACAATATAAATGTGAAACACTATTTTGTGCCATGCAGCTGCTCAAATCTGAAATACACATTATGTCTTGGTAATATAGGCAGTGCTTAAGACTGTTAAATTAAACTATTAAAGCCTATAGAAAAAACAGAGATGACAGAGTGCAAATTAAATCTGAATTATCGTTAAATTGCTGTGCCAGTAGTTTTCAAACACATTCATAGTGAACTGGAAGAGAGTGGAGGGAGTGGAATGACATTCACCTCCTAACCGGAGTCATTATCTGTACTTTGTCATCGTGCTGCCCACAAGGGCATCCCTGGGACAGCAGGGACTCAGGTAGGGCAAAAGGATGCCGGCGGACCACAAGGGGTATATAGGGATGTAGTGAATGTCCTGCCATCTTTCTGATTTAAAGCCAGGACACGGCCAGGCAGTCACTTTGTCAGATAGATCGTTTTCTAAGGCGATAAATGACTGCAGTCTCTTTTCTGTGCAGGATGACTGAGGCGAGAAGGGAGGGGGGAGGAGAACAGTGCATGTCTGGGTTCTGTTTGTGAGAAATGTCCGTGTTTTCAGGACACAGCAGTCCTTCCTCCCCTTTTCTGTCCTGGAACAGCCCAGGAAAGGTAAGGGAGGTCTTGCTGGACCAGGGACTAGTAACAATTCCAGTGGGCCTTCATGGAATATCAGGTGGAAAAGTTGCTGTTTATGTCATCTAAATGATGTGCCTGCCAAAACATGAGCACACCCAACAGTATGTTCTCAGGTGCTTTGTCCAGTTCATTGATACCCAGTTGCAAGTGATGCAATGTTCAGAGCTTCCTGTAGAAGTTTATCCCTGTCCCGTTCTCTAATAAACACTCCACATGCATTTTAAAATTAAGATTTGCTATTGTTTCTCCCATGTCATTACACGTTATGGTATCTCCGCATACCTCTGGAAAGCCCTTTTCCATCCTTAATCTTTAGAAGTGCTTGCAGGCATGTGGGTATCTGTTTATTGTGAGTCAACCTCATGCCAATCCATCAGTTTGCCTCTCGATGCACTTTATGACAGCAGAAAGTGATTAATTTTCAAAGCAGACACAACCTTTAATCTGCCGAAAAGGAAACAAACTTTCCCCCGCTCCTTTGCTGATTGAATCTGGAAATGAATGAATGATACCTGACTCAAATGTGTTTCTAAAATAGTTTTCATTAAGTATAATCGGTCAGTGCTGATCATCAAAAGTGTCTTGAAGATTGGCCTATATTTGTGTACAGTACTAAAGTCAAAATGAGCTCAGTGATCGATATTCATCCAACTTCTTAATCTGCTCAACAGTATTAAATGGGTTTTCCTAACATCCCTGCAAAGCGGAGAAATACTGTAGCTCTTGAGCAAGAGTATTAAAGCAGAGAGGATAAATGTGATGTCCAAAGCAATGCTGAGCATCTCCTGACTTGTATCTTTGTACCTGTCATTCTGCTGCTTGTCATCATCAACTGATGCAGTTACAGCTGGGGAAAACTCCTGAGAATGGCCAAGAAAAGCCAGGGTCTGGCAAAATTGGAGGAAACATCCCAATGTGGCTTCCCCCATGTGCTTTTGTAGTCCCAGATCTGTCAACTGCTTGTTGCCTGTGGCTGAATTGAGACTAAACCCAAAGGCGTATCCAGCCTTAGTTCTTAGTATAGTTAATTTGTTTCCTGGCTGGTTTATTAGTTGTTGGGCTCCTGTGTAAGTGATGGGAACACAGATCCCTGTCCTGAAGTCCATCCCTTGCTATACTGCTAAAATACATCTCCTGCTCCCAGCGGGTGGCTGAACCTTGGTTCATGAGAAGCAAATCTCAGATTTGCAAGTTAGATACTGCTGCACTATAAAAATCATACAAATTTTGTATACTTATAAAGTTAGCTCAGTAATGGCTAGAGATCTGTGTTCCTCCCCAGACTTACTGTAGGAAATCTCTTCCATTTCCCTGCTGCAGAATAAGAGGGTAACTAACAGTGAATTTAATTTAGTTATTTAAGGCCAAGCCTGCTATGGGACATTTGTCTGTGGCTATGACTTGTGGAGGGATTTGAATGAATGACCGAGAAGCACCTAAGTCATGTCAATTCATGGAAATTAAGTCATTTCAATAATCTGAGGGATACTTTTCCTGATCCATAGCAATTGATGAGGCTCATTATATGTTAATATCACTCCCTTTTTTTTTTGAATCTTACATGTAATTCAGTACAGTGTTTCAGCGTGAAGGTATAATTAAGATTCAGATGGCAATTTTATTCTAGGCTGCGCTCTCCAGTTGCTTAAATAAAAATTAGCTCTTGGGATGCTGTTTTCCCTAGAGGCAGAAAAAAAATACTCTTTTTGATACTTTAGATATGAACCCATTCAGCCACTGCAGAGTTTTATAATTGTGAAAAAATGCAAAGTGCTACTTCTTCCAGGCAAGCACCGCTTCTTTTCCCCCTCTGTGGTTCTGTGCCCCTGCTGAAGGTCTCGTGTTCAGTACAGCAGCTGGGGCTCAGTTTCTAAGTGCACAAAACCTCTGTCTTTCGTGTTAGCTGTGACCGGTGTTCAGTTTCTCCACCCATTTGTTAATACTAATTATCAGTGTGCCACGGCACTGGTGGGTGCAGGTAGGCAGCCACTCCACGAGGTGCATGACCACGCTGTTGGTGCACACATCTTTGCGTGAACCTTAATGAGATGTCACTGAAATTTTATTATGCACATTAAAGGTTTATGCGGAGATTAAGGTGGGCAAAAAGCCTTGGCAGTGAAGGCGGGAAGGGCACATGTGTCTGCGTGCTTGTGTGTGTCAGTGCTTTGCACTGATCCTCTTCTTTACCAGCAGGCTCTGGCCGTATGTGGGATTTGATGACTGCCTACCAGCTGACTACACATATGAGCTTACGATGGGATGCAGCTCACTGTTGACAGAAAAGCTTCGGAACGTAGCGTATGAAAAGAGCAAAACAAAATGTTTCTGTAATATCATGCGAGGAAAGACAAATGTGGGTGTACATGAAAACATCCAGGCGAGCCTGCAGACACGGGCAGGAAGAGGAGGAGAAGATGGGAATTTCTATGCGTTTGTAAAGAGAGGAAAATAGTCGCCACCCGATTGCGGGAATTTCTGAAGTGAATGACAAAAATCTCATCTCTTTTTTTACAGCAGCCATTTTTTTGGAAGAGATTGTTTTGTTGCATTTTAGTTCAGGCTGACATCAGGTGCTTCACGAACTCTCGTTCAAAAGCTCTCTTTGCTGACTGCTGGAAGAGATGGGGGCCACGTGTCTGGAGCACAGACCTTGTGCCGGTGTCAACTGCAGCTGCCTGGCAGCAGTGTTGCTTGGCAGGGCAGACCAGGTCTTTTCTCCGCCTGAAGGGAGATGTGCATTTTACAATGCCTTCAAGTGCGAGGCCTCATAGGGTTCGTATACAGAAATCATCCCACCAAAGCAATGCAGCTGCCCTGAGGTTAAAAGAAGAGCAGAAAGGGAGAGGATGCCCATGTCAGGGACTGTAGGCACCATATAGGCAGGTGGGCAAACTCCTACTGCTGGAGTGGGTAGGATATGTAAACACCTTTTTCTGTGAGATGTGTGCCAGGGAGTCAGTAAGAGCCAGAGCGATCATCATCCTGCTCTGCAGTGGGGAGCACTGTGAAAAATCACTAAACAGCTTTTCTGACTCAGTTTCCCCTCCTGTAAATTGGAGCAGATCTATCCCAAAGATGCTATAAAAATGATTACATTACAGCGATGCTGTGGTGTGAGGCACCATGTGAGTCCTTCAGAGAGACAGCTTTCTGTCTCACAGCTGCTTTAAAGATGTAGAAAGAAATGCAAGGATTTGGCTTCATTTTGCGCCATGTGGAAAAGCAGGATGTGTCTTTCGGTACAGGAATTTATCAGAGTTGTAGTTTTGAAGAACTGTGAGTGTTATGGGTCCTATTCTCCCCTATTCTGGGTGTAACTGCATCTCATGTGCCTGGCTCACGCAATGGCGGGGATTTGGGGTTGCCTATCCACAGAGGTAGCTGTGGTGGGAGTGTGCTGTCTCTATGCCACGTGTTGTACTGTAATGTAAGTTTGGGAATTGGGCCTGTGTTTAATATACTGTACCTTTTCCTCAAGTGCTTTCTTTCCAGGTACTGTACACTAACCCAAAAATGAGCAACCGTCACAGCAGCTGTCAGTGGATTTTTGTGTGTTCTCAGCAAAGACCCTCTGAGGAATTTCTTTATTAAACAGCTGAGCTATCAAAAGCACCATTTCTTGCCAAAAAGGGCAAAAAGCACGGAGAACCGAATGAACGTTCAGTAAAATTCTGTTGCAGTTTAACCAGACCAGGCCTTGGAAGGAGAGCTCTCCTGGCTGGTGCCTGCTGCAAAGAGGGTCAGAATAATATGCTAGAGTCTTGAGCATAAAACCTTTATCATCTCCGCTTTGATACTTTCAGGGTACACTAGTACTTTTGACACATTGCTGATAGACGCTGTCACCCCTGGAGCTGAGCTGAGGGCTGGTTGTAAGGCATCATGTGCAGTGAAGTCTTGACTACCCTTGGGTGAACTCTAACCTGGGGGGCTGGGAAGTGTTGTTTCAGCCTTCTGTGAGTTTCAGACTTGATCTTGAGGAAAGCAATCGCTGACCTCATTTGTAAAAGAACAAGTGAATTCTGTCACCCGGTGTGTCTGTAACTTCTGCTGATTGAGTAGAATGGGCCAGGACTCTCCAGCATGGAAAAGAAATGGACCAAGTGGGCATGTGGTAGAGATCCAGCAGACAGGAGAGGGCATGGAAGCAGGCAAGGAAGGGGGAAAGAGGAAGGATGTGGTTTCAGACATCTAGAAGACACTGTTCTGCTTGCTGTGTTGTTTTGCGGCTATTTCTAAAGGAGCATTAATTAGATAATTGCTGTTGGATGGAAACCTATCAGAAAATCAGGGCCTAGATGGTAACAGGGAAATTGGCCTAGAAAACCACTGGGACAAGGCTTGATAGTAGCAGTAGAAAGGCAGAACCTACAGTTTTGCAGAGAAGGAAGCAAAATGGTCTGATTTGAAACAGGGTAATGTTGAAGAGGAATATCGTGTGTGAGAGCAGACGAACTGATCACAAGAATGAAAACTATTCATTTCAGTGGTAGCACAGAAATGTACTGCCTGCTCTTATTCCATTTCAACCTGGTTCTGGTCATTTTTATTCTGAGTTGCTGCCAGAGGGTGTTCTTTATTGCTGCCCTCCCATACAGAATTCAGAAGCAGGGCTCTTTTCCGGCTCTAAGTCTTTCCATTATCTTATTTCTTTCCTAAGGGAGCAAAATTGATTCCCAATAAAGCAGCTGGTTGATTTTTAAGATTCTAGCACTTGCCTATTCATTTGATCTTTTGTTTTTCCATGTAATGTGTAGCTCACTCTGTCTGTGACTCAGACTGCAGCACTGCAACCAGGCTATTGCATGCTGCACCCCTTCCCCAGAGATTCCCACCACATGGTCAGATATGAAAGCTAATGAAAAATGTTGTTTCCCCTTTTCCTTCAGTTGATTTGGTTTTTATTCATTTTGTCCCTGTCTGTCAGGACTGCATGGGTGGAAAGGAAGTGGGAGTCACTGAAGCTCTTTCATCACAGACCCTTGAACACATTCTGCTTTGCTCTCCCTTTATCCCCCAGAGTACAGTACCACTTTTTCTCATATTCTTGCATTTTCTTTATGCTTGCTTTTTTTCCCTCCCATCACAGCCTTTTATCCTTGGTTGTCTCAACTCCTTTTTTTTGGCACTGAGAGATCCTTAGCTTGGAGATATTTCCTATTTTAGTGAATATGTTTGGCAGTAATAAACACCGGAGCGTGGTCCAGGCCAACAGTGCAATGATATTGCACTGGATATTGATATTTCTTATTTATTTCTGATTAATGTTCACACACTCAATCCAAACGGTTTTCCAAGTTAGAACATTTCCCCCTCTGTCTCTGACCGCTGCAAACTCTTCCTTTAATGTAGAGGAGAAAACACATTTCTCTCCCGCTTTTTAAAGGGAAGCAGTAGCAGTAAGCAGGCTGGTAACTTTGCACATTATGCACAGGGTTGAATAGGACAAATCTATTCCCTGGAGTTACCTGGGCTATGCAGCACTAGGCGCTTGTTTGTGACTGATGCAAATACTGTGCAGATGAAAAAGTGAGCATAGCTGTGCCTGATAGCCAGCATGATTTTTTAAAACTTTTCTGAAGGTAATTTTTGCCTGCAGGAATGGGGTTATTTGACACACTATATCCTTCTTGTGGTAGAACATCCCTACAGGATTTTAGAAGGCTACTGGCAGAACAATTAAGGGTGCATATTTTAAGCAGTGCTATCGAGAGATGTTCGCAGCTCCTTACTTGTTAGGAGAATAGGAATTGCCACGCCGGATAAGACTGGTAATCATTCTTCTCTGATGTGCTGTCGGTGACAGTATCCAATGTTGGAAGCTTTAGGGAAGACACAAGAAACTACAATGTGCCATAAAGAAGTTTCCTCTCACTTGCACCCATCAGAGCTGGCTGATGCCCTGAAGCGTGTTGATGTAGCATAAACAGAGATCTTTAGCTCGTGGCTGATGTTAGGAGTGAGTTTTCAATGTTACAGAGCAGTGATGGGAGCAAAGGTAGCTGGATAGGTACAGCTTGGCCAAGTGTGGAACCAGAGAAGGTCAGGGTAAATTGAAATAGGTCAGTGGAAATTCTCAATTTTCATTACCTTTATCACTTACAATCCATACGGTTCAGTCCTCTCTTTTAACCAAATAAATTAAGTAAATCATTTATGCAAGTCCACAACCGAATATTACAGTAATGTGTGTCTTAGTTTGCTCAGAATTAAAATAAGCTTTGCTAATGAGTTCTTATGGTCTGTCATGAAAAAGCAAAGACTTGTGAGCCTCTGAATTACCATAGAACTTGAATGAAAAATAGGTGTGCTTTTTTGCTCATTACTTAACCAGCCTAATTTTACTTTCACTTTTAACTGCTTTTATATGTTTAAGTGACTGTAATTTTGCTCTTCTTTTCTCATGTATTTGAGGCAGCAGAGCGATGACTCAGTTTTGATCTAATAACCATGTAGGAGATTGGGGCCACTTGACTTCCTGTAATTTCTTGACCCACCACCTATTGAACAGAGAAGTATCACAGAATTGATACAGATGGCTTGGCTGTAAGTTCTCAATACATAGGATGTCAGCATCAGCCTGAAATATCCTGCCTGGAGAGCATCAGATGTGAGCACTGCCAACCCTGACATCACCTGCCTAGGCAGACTGCGCCGTATCAGTTATTCTGGCGAGTGGTTCTCTGGAACAAAGTGAGATTAAATATCCCAAGGAATTTTACTCAGCTGTGTAAAACATTACTAAAAAGAAGTTTCAAATAAGGTTTGTGTGTTTCTTACTCTCTGGCTGCGTAATGACAGGAAGCCAGACATTGCTGGTTGGTTTCATAGGTGTAGGAGGCAGAAGCTGACGTGTTGGAAAAGCTCTGCTTCCACATTTTTAAGAAGGCATTTGCTGGAGAAAGAACTGTGCAGCTTTAGCCATGGTTATGTGGACAAATCCATTTTCATCCAGCGCTATCAGCACAGTGAAACTGGGCAGGACTGCAAATTGTTGAGTGTATTGGCCTGTGGTGTAGCAGGCAATTTCACACTTCTGCCCTCAGGGACATGGCAGACCTCGCTGCCCACTGCGAGTCCACCTCTTGTTCTTCTCAGAAAGCAATCAACTTGGCTTTGTGGGTTTGGATTTTTTTCTGTTGTGTTTCGGAGCTTCAGCATGTCTCCTATTTTTGGATACGTAATAGTCCCCTGTAGAAAACTGTTAACACAGCCACAATGCTTGTTGCCCTCTACATTGAACTCTTGTATTCTGGTTTTCTGGGCAATTTTCTGTTTGGGGGATCGCATCAGTAAAGCTGTGATAATGCAAAAGTCAGCTTGTGCTGAATTGTCTGAATTTGGTGGCTAACCTGTGCTGATGTCCATGCTTTCCTAGCTTGGCTGCTTTCCTTTCCAGGTGTAGCTAGATGGGAGCTGGCCCACTTTTGCCTACACTGTGGTGCAAACACTCCAGCAACGTCACTAGAGTCTGTGATGATGACAACCACTTATTTGGAGTGCAAAATGGTGCTTCAAAATTAAAAATGCAACTTTCAAAAATGGAGAGCAAAAGAACAGTGAAAGGAAATAAAAAGAACATTCCTAGAGCTGCTGCATGCACTATTTTTTACCATTCTTGGAGAAGAATGGCATATCTTTCTTTCCTCTGCAGTTCCAAGCTCCTGAATGGCCCTGGGATCTCTGATTTACCCAAATATCCTTTCTTATAATGAAAGCAGTCTCTTAATGTTGCTTATACAGTACTCTTACAGTTGAAAATCCTAAGTAATTTTAACATTTCATCTGCTGTCTTTACTCCTTTGAACAGAAATAATGAAAAAAGGATAGAGTGATAAACACCAACGGGAAGTAGAATGAAAATTGAGTCTTAATATAGTTAAGCAACAGATATTAAGTCCTGTTAACTGATTGTCTTCTATTCTTTCAAAGGCTCATCTTCCCCAGCTCTCACAGGCTGTGCGATCTGGATGTGTGTATGGCAAGTCAATGCAAATCAGAAGCAAACATTTGCCCATAGACTTACAAGGAGCTTTTCAGTTAGGCAGAGGTGGTATAAATGCCAGCCTGATCTGATCTATTAGTGCAATTAAGTTTAACCTCTCTAGCTTTTTAAACATGGAAAACCAGCTCTAAGTGGCTGTGAGGTTTCAATTACATTTGCACCCTGGAGGGACGCAGCAGTGACCTGGTGCTGATGGATTTATGAGTATGTTACTGACAGAAAGGCGGGTTTAAAAACAATCACTGCAGCACATGCTTAGTTATTACACTAAACTACTTTCTTTGGCTTGGACGTCTCTATTTTTCTCCCCTTGGTAGACTCAGGTAGTTCAGGGGACTCCTACCATTGATATGAAGATTATTTTCTCGTAGTTGTTTCAGAAATCGAAATCAAAACTAAGTCATTTTGGGTATTAAAAAAAATACCAACATTTGAATCATCAGCACAGGGAGAATCCTTTTGCTTCAGATGTTTTTTTAAAAGCTGAGAAGATAATTTTCCCTGGCTAGTCTGAGTGAGAGTGATCTCAGATGTAAAAGGCTGAGTTAGATTTTTGTCATCACTTTTCCATTTAAATCCTTAGAATAAAAAAGTTTCATTGGTTTATTGTCTTGCCTACATGATATCGTACAAGGGCTTGGTTTACTTAGCTGGAAGCTATAGATGATTATTCTTGAAAGATATGAATTGCTTTCCTTATTCCTCTGGAGCCTTTGATTCTCTTTTGGAGCTAATCATTATCAAGCGAAAAATTTAATATTGATGGGAAATAATGAAAACATTTTAAATAGGCTGAAAAATATACAGTTGTCATGACTATGAGAGTGTTCAAATTAAATAGCAATATTTCACTTTTCTTTCCTATGTCACAAACCTACATGTGTACATTCCAGCTCAAAACAACTGTCCTGTGTAATGGTTTCAGTTTTACAAATGTATTCTCCGTTAGCCTATGCGTGAAGACTGCTAAGCAGTTTTTAATTAACTTGTGTCAAACATTGCATAGTGGTACATCAAGAAGAACTTACAAGAAGAACAAATCTTCATTCAGCTCAGATCAATACACATACATAATTCATTACACCTGTACAGAAATATCCTGTGAAGACACCTTAACTCTCTCCCATGACACTTTGCAGATGCCTATTTTAATAATTATTGCAGTAACAGGGATGAATAGGAATATACCCTCAGATGCCTTTGCACGTAGTAGCACTTAATGGTGCCTATATGTCACCTATCTGCTTGCATTAAAATGTATAACTTACCTCTTCCAGAGCTGGGAACTGAACCAGGTGTTCCAGCCGTATTAGCTCCAGTTAATGTCCTCTTTGATCTTGTAATAGCTTGGTGGAAGTGAAATGCACGGACCTGAGCTTTGGATTCATCTGAAGGTGTTCCTTTCTTCAGCAGACTTTAGTTTTGCCTTTTCAACTCCTCAGAGCCTGTCTACCAGGCAATGTCAATGCATAGCTACATACTATGAGTTTGGACATTTTCAGCAGCATTATGGCTGGATATTCTCAGACAAGTTGTGTAGCTGTTCTCCATTCTGCTGTGTTTTAGTTGCTAACAGTACCTGTAGCACATGATTCGAAGATGGTGAGTGTATCTGCATCTGGTGCAGGGATCCTAGAGTAGATCAGCCCTTAAATTTGAGAAGATCCTCACTGAAGCTGCAAGGCTGCAAAACATGATTGGGCTATACAGAAGACAGTGGTATTGAAAGTGTATAAGCTATTATTTTTGTATTCCCGTAAGAAATACACTTTGGGAACTAAAAAAGGACCCAATACTATTCACTGTGTAATGTTTTAGAAAACACTTCTGTTTGGTTTTGTTTTGGTCATTCACTTTTTCCTCTAGTGGAGGGCAAGTGACTGAGTCTCTGACAGTCTCAGCTGGTTCAGATATCCCTGAATACCACCACCAAAGTTCTTGCAATAGCATGGGTGCTAGTACTTAGCAAGTGAAGTTCTCTGCAGTCTCATGCCTGAAGCAAATGACTAATGAGGTCCATGGATGGGTATCTTTTGATGGAAGGTCACCCTCAGTGCTGCAGCAAGAAGAGGAGAGATGAGAAGAAATCAGAGTGCTGTGTCAGATGGGTATGTGAGCTTTGCCTCCAAGTTGCACGGGAAGTCGTTTGACATAGCCAACAACTTTACTGCATGGCAAAATTTTCATCTTAGCAGTCTGTGCATGGATCAGTCAGGAACATGATGTCTGTTTTGATAGGTTTTCCTTATCTCTATTGCCTTTCAAATGGTCACTGAGGTACAAGGACAAGAAAATTTTAATGTGCAAATGGCCAATAACAAGCAGCTTTTGCAAAACTCACTACCTTGACAGAGCTCTGCAGTAGCAGCATTTCCAGTCCATTTTCTCTAGCTAATCCTTGCTGCCAGCCCGACTACAGAAAACAAACCAGCTTGGGACAAACAGGAGTGTGTAACTTATCCATCCCTGCACTTCTCCAGCAATAGCCTTTTGCTGCATAATTCAATGAACTATTTATCTGATGATGTGGAGAATATGAAATCAGGGATTTTCACTTCACAGCGTGGTTCCTATTTGAAACTTGTGCGACCTCCCTGTGACTGCCAGGTTAGTGGCAATAACACGTTTTACTGAGAATATTTGGCAAGGAGGGGGTTTATTTTGTGCTTTTCCTGTCTGACAGATGGTTTTTAGTTGAAGCAGGGGTAGAAATTCCCCGCACTAGTTGCAGGGAGACTTGGCCACATCCACTGGTATTAATTATAATAATTGTCCTTTGTAATTAACCACGTGCCAGAGCGGGAGGCACAACATCACGTCTCTGCTGACTCCATCTGATTGTCGGGTCCCTTTGTGGATTGCTCTCCCACAACTGGGAAACAGATTGTTTGGGCTGGAATTAAAGAGTTGTAGGTAGGCAGCAGCTGCTCTTGGTTGTTGTTGGGTTTTGGGGTTTTTTTTTATTCTAGTTGGATGTGTGAGATCAAATCAGTTTTGTTCATTTAACAGCCTGTTCGATGGAGGAGGAAGAACAACATGAGCCCCTGTAACTGGTAGGGCTCTGTTCTGATGAGGTTCTGCCTTAGACAACACTTAGATATATTTATGACTGTAAATGATTGGTTCCTTTCCCCCAGCAAATGTAGAAAACAGCCCTGCATGCGCCTACTTCTGGGAGAGAAACCCTTACTCACTGCATGCCTGTGCAGGTGTTAGTTGGTTTGACCTGAACTTGCTGAAACATTTACTCAGTGAATACAGCGCTACTGAAATTACGCAGGAATTTTCTGTGTTGTAATTTAAACCTGGAACTGACCTCATTGTCAAGATCCTCATATTTAACATGTAAGCCTATGTACAAAAAGAAGGGCTTTCACATTTGAGTCCTGAGTCTTACCAATGGTGAAGAACCCAGGCTTACACCTTTGTTTAGCAGGGTCTCTTGCATGCAGGTAGTCTAAAATAGAGCAACTTTTCCTAAAAGGATTTCACATCGGTGGGAATAAGGGACTTATTTAGTAACTCTTATACAGGACTCATAATCTTCACTATTCATTATTAATGATGAATATTGCAGAAGGGTTACTCCAGTAACCCACATACACTAACACCAGTCATGTGGGTAACAAGTTTGGGATGATGGAACTTTCACGACTAAATTTTCCTCTGAAACTTAGTCCTTCATTTCATGCATAGCCAGTCATATCAAGCTACAAAAGGCAGAGCTCCGCTGTCATTCCTACATCAACAGAGCTATAACATCCTCCACAGCGTATAGTGCATTCAGTCATGTCTGTAGCAATGCTCTGAATCCCCACAGTTTGTTTCACCCTAAAATGTCAAAGCATTTGACAAACCTAAGTAACCAAGGTGTTTTTGATAAAGTGGATGGGCAATATAAGCACCACATTATCAAAGAGCAAGTTAGTGTTTCGAGAGGTTAAAAGAACTGCCCAAACTGTGCTCAAATTCAAATCCAGAGTTCTTGCTGGCCATTCTTGTCCCTAAACATCAGACCTGCACCAGGTGATCTGCTGATGTGGGTGGTACGCTTCTTCTCTTGTCATTGAATTTGTACTGCATTAATAGTGCATGGACCTGGCTCCTGCAATGTTGTGTGCAAATTGGGGTTTCGTGTTCAGGGTATGGGATCAATGCAGTATTGAAATGCAGCCCAATCTGTGTCAAGCAGTCTTGACAATGTAGAAACTGCAGTGATGCTGTGGTGAGTGAATAGGTAACCAACCATGCCTTGCCACAAGATGGATGTTTTCCAGAGACACTCCTATGCAATATGTTACGAAGCCTCAATGATAAAATGATTAACTTCTCAAAGCAAAACAAAGATACTCCACTTTCTCTGGAGAAGAAATGCAAGGTGGCTGCCAAACCTGATCTGTGGAAAGAAATTTCTGCTCATTGTATTCCACTAAGTCTTTTAGAAATGGCAATAAAATCACAATATCTTTTTCTTCTTGGCCTCATGCCAAGCCAACGGTGGATCTAGCTCTGCTCTGTTCAGCCTGGGTATGTGGGAGCAGAATGATGCAGCTTACTGTGGCGCCTAAACCAAACCTTTCAGAGAAAGCCAGAGAATCTAAATTTGTCTCCTGCATTGAGTGCATCAAATTACTTCAGCTTATAATATTGTATTACATTATTAAAGCTAAACTCCAAGGGAGCAGGTGGACCAGTGATGTTATTTCACCTCCCGAGTCTGTTGGCAAAGCTGTTATCTTAACCACAACTGAGAATAAATTTTGGTGGCTGCAGTCTAGGGTTTTTTCAAAAGCAGAGGGTTATAAATGTTAATGGCTATTAGAGTTAAATGTTTGTGCTTGACTGTGATTTGTACTAGTCACTGTAGAGTGGAAAGGGACAGTATTTTCCCTGAAGATGTTCAATTCTCAAACCATTTTGAATGTTTTGGGGAGTTTGGATTATCTCTTCTCTAAAGTGTAAGGGATTGACACGCTTGTGAGGTGGGCTGATGCCAACCTGATGAAGTTTAACCATACCAAGTGCAAGGTCCTACCCCTGGGTCAGAGCAATCCCAGGCACAGCTCCAGGTTGGGCAGAGAAGAGATTCAGAGC
>JARCZZ010012182.1:0-12120 GCA_030323915.1 Brotogeris chrysoptera | reverse complement strand
GTTGTGCTCAATGGCTCAATGTCCAGCTGGAGACCAGTAACGAGTGGTGTCCCTCAGGGATGGGTGTTGGGACCGGTATCGTTCAACATCTTTGTTGGTGACATGGACAGTGAAATTGAGTGTGCCCTCAGCAAGCTTGCCAATGACACCAAGCTGTGTGGTTCGGTTGATATGCTGGAGGGAAGGAATGTCATCCAGAGGGACCCTGACACGCTTGTGAGGTGGACAGATGCCAACCTGATGAAGTTTAACCATGCCAAGTGCAAGGTCCTACGGCAGGGTCTCATTTTTGCCACAGCCTGTGATCTCAGCTCCAGTTAATGATGGCATGCCCATATCATAAAACCTCTAGAGTTAAGACAAGCATCTTCCTGATAGTTTCAGGACAGTAATTTACAGGGTAGTTGAGCCACATACTCCCTACTACAGCAGTTCTGATAGAGCAAGATGAAGGCACATGCTAGAAAAAAGGGAAACTATAGGTCAATTTTAATCATACTGCGCTAATGTCTGTACCTAATCAGCAGTTCATGTATCTATTCTGGCTGACCACAGAACTACTTATCTTTATTGTGACTTTTTATTTTAAATCCTTTACACTATACTAGCCAGGGGGGAAAAAAAAAAAAAAAAAAAAAAAGCTAAAACAGAGTCCCAAAATGTGGTTTAACAGCACAATAAATTACTTTTATACAGGTTTACAAACATACAAATACATATCTTTCTTTTTTGACAATTTATGCAAAGATTAGCAGGTTCTAAGGAAGAAACATATTCCATGAAATGCTGAAATGTTTAGTTTCTGAAAAAAATGCACCATTTGTAAACATATAAACATTCTTCAGACACTGAATAGTCACTTTATAGCAGAACACAAAAATAAATACGCAAATTTACTACTGCATCCAAGTACATAATTCAATTATGATAGTCTAAAATGTACTAAGTAATTATAGTTAATTTTAAGTAATCTTTGTTCTTTTATGTTTTTCACAATCATTTCCTGAAGCTTTACGTACAATTCGGAAATAAGCCAGCCTGAAACTGTTGAGTTTTGAAAAAGGAGTATTTGATAAGTTTCAGTAACCTGTTCAAGTCTGTTTACAAAAATACTGTTGCACTGAAATAGATCTGATAAAGTCTACTAATCATAAGAAACAGGGCAACTCAGATTTTAGATACCAGGCCAGACTTCTGAGTCCTGTAGAGACAGTTACTAACCTAAGATTAATACAGGGAATAAAGTAATATTTAAAGACCAAAGGATGAATAAAAAAAGGGAGCAATAGCAGTTTCCATGAATTTGGAATCAGACTGTAGTTCCCCTATAAATACATTTCAAACCTGTTTTTTTAATTTCATCAGGAAACTTCAACTGATCATCTCACAAAGAAATGCTTGCTTTTCTTTTGAAACTCTTATCTAATGCTGATGTAAGCTGAAAAGGCAACATAATCTTTTTCCATGTAGGATTCTGAAGAGCTCCCTGTACTCTCTCCCCATAAGCTTTGAACAGTAACACAGTCAGAAAAGACCTTCTACAGCCTTAAATCTTTCAATAAGTAGATTTTGAGTCTTGGTGAATTAAAGGCTTAGTTACTTTCCTACTTTTTCAAAGCCTTGTACTATTGACATTGGTCTGCTGTAATAAAATACATCATTTCATACAGGGCTGCACTTATGCAGCCATTAGCAAAGTCTTCAGTTATTGTTCTTCCTTGCATAAGTTATCAAAGACTACTAGAGGACTGGACGCTTCACCATAAAAAGCCTCAAGTAAGAAGGCCCACGCTGATATGAGAACAGCAGATCTGCAATTCCGTGAAGTCTGATTATTTTTGAGCTTTAAGATTATACTGCCCTCAGATTGCTGAGAGGTCAAATCTACGGCAGCAACCAAGATTTAATTAACAGGGTCACCCTGCATTACCGCATCAATACACCTTTCTTACTTCATATCCAAACTAGTATTGTCTCAAGTTGTTCAGTGGCTTTTGGGTATAGAAGCTCAGGTCAGCTCTAGCTACAATGCAAAATGTAGAGATTCCCTGTGAAAGTTAAAAGTATTTTTGAAAATAGAATGCAAAGCGCTGCTAAAACAATTTGCAGTATCTTCCCACCAGCTACATCTTAAAAGTATCACCTGTTCAAAATACTGCAATTATTTTAAATATAGATCTGTGTATTACACCAGCTGCCCCATTTAGCTTGATTCAGAACTCTCTCTTCAAAAGCTACACAATGGATATACTACTAGTGTCACTAACATTTAGAGAACTCAATTCCTCTAAAGGTCTTAACAGTTAGCAAAAATACGTAAGAAAGGGAAACATATCCATCCAGTTCTTTTTTATGGAGCCCTTTTCCATGTCACCCTGGTTCTTCAAACTATTCTACCATTGGCTACCATCAAACCCACTAAAGAAAATAAACTGCTATGCCCTAACACATATTTATGCATGTATATCCATACATATGTAAAACCAACAGTGATTCTATGCTTCAACACTTAATTTCCCCAACTCAAATGTCTGGAGTCCAGCATCCAACTGGTTAAACAACACACCCAGAAAAGTCATAGTATCTTGAAAGCATTTAAATGATTTTCACAGAATTTTCTCCCTGTTAACTGACATGAAAAGTTCAATACGTTATTTTCAAATGCCAAGTACTCTTACAATTTCCATTCATTACATACTTCATTTTGCACTGTCTTCCAAAGCATGCAAAGAATAGAAGCAGTTAAAAAAAAAAACAAACACCAAAAAACCCCACCAAAAAAACAAAACCAAAACCAACAAAACAAACAGCTACCAATACAATTTACCTTTAAAAAATACACAATGGAAACTTCTCACCCACATAAATCATGTTCATACAAAACAAACCAACCCAAAACACAACTGCCTCCCTTTTCAAGGTAAAAATAGTAGCAATACAGGCTCAGATGAAATTCTCACACACCTTAACAGGATTATTTTACACTTTTCTACCCAGAGAAAATAACCAAAAGGGAATATTCTGCAATACATACTCCAAAGTAAGAATTCCAAGTTAATTTAACCATGGAAACAATGAGTATTTTATTCTCATATAGTGAAGACCAACGCACATTAGTCTTACTTCACCTCTTAACAGACAACTAAAACCCTCTGCTATTCCAGGGAAGTCAATGGCCAGGCTAACTCTGTCTTAATCAAAGTTTACAGTAAACTGAGTAACTGTGTAGTGGGAAATAATGTCTACATAATGAAATAAGCTTGACATAATTTCTTTTATAAAAATACAGTTTTCTTTATGTTACTGTATTACCAAGATAAACCTTGCGTCATTTAAACACCCAAGAGTTTAAATGCTGCTTCAAATATAGCAATAAAACAAGTTCCTATTTAGAGCTAGTAACATCTCTAAGCATACATACAGTCAATTGCAAGAGCTTGTTCTATATACTCTAGGGATAAGAGCAAGAAAGTTGCCAGAGTATTAAAATGTGTCATATTACGCATTCTTTCACAAGTTACTGTAAATCACATATTCTGTTAAACATCATCAGATAAATGCATAGTTACTTGATAATCTACATCATGTAAATTTAATCTGTGACACTGAAAACATGATACTTACCTTTTATGATTCGGCAACTGTTGTCTGGACTGAATTGCTTTGATTAATTCAGCAAAAAACTCCGGTTTTACAATTGGCCGACCACATATCAGAGCACATATAGTCTGAAAAGACAGAAAATATATCATTACTCTATGTAAAAAGTTCAGCTAGAATACGGCTCAACTGACATTACATTAAGATCTTAGATGTGGAAAACGTCACACGAACAAATAGAACAATACTGATTTCTGCTACTGAAAACCAGGATGGTTTAGCTTCAAACAGCCTAGCTTTTAATTGCTGTCTTGACCAAAGTTATGAAAATGTAGAAGGCAACTGATGAAAATCAGTAAAGGTCTTCTAAATTTGCTTGTTTGACTTTCTTCCCCTCCAACTCTTCACCAACATACATCTCTTTCTAAATGGGAAAGAGTTGATTTTGTAGCTTTGTAGGGGTAAATTTTGAACAGGTCTAGAATTTAATTTGCATCTGTGGGAACATGGCAAAGCAATGCCATCAATATGTAAAAGCTCAACATACCTTAACAGTAACTTTTACTGATACCATTACAAGGTGAGTACAGTCTTTTGTCCATTCATTCACAACAAGGCCTCCAAGCTGCTGGATGGCTTGATTTAAAGCAGTTTTCTGAGCTATATCTAAACACGAGGAGCAGACGACCAAAGGTTCATACTCTACTCTGCAAAAAACAAGAGAAAATTGCTGTAGTTATTTCAGTCAATCATGATGAACAAAGCTGGTTTAACTATTATGTTTGTGTCTCAGGGAAATCTGAAGGGGGGGAAAAAAAAACCAACAACAAAAAACCACAAGCCACAGCCCTTTCCCCCTTCCCCCCATACTCTTACGTAGACCAAAGATGGCTTTAAAATTTCCCAAAGAAACTAAATACTGATACTTATTCAGAAAACATAACATTTTAATGGAAATATTTCTAATGACTTGCAAAACTTTCACAGACATCACATAAGATTACTGCTTCAAGAATACTGCAAGATCAGGGAGTATTAGAAGAAATCCAGCATGCGCTTCCAAAGGCAAAAGTATGCTCAACAAAACAGTCCACAAATAGATTAGTATTTAAAAAAATCTAAGTGCTGTAGAAGTTCAAGTTCAATAATGCAAAAAACATTTATTGTAATAAATGGAGGGGAATTTGTAATTTACTGTAATAAATGGAGGGGAAATGGACCAAATAATGCCAGCAGCAGTGAAACAAGTGAGTCAAATTTCAAGGAACAAAGACAATTTCTGGTTGCATTAATGCAACTGCAATTTTCTATTTGATATTTTAGAATCAAAGCACTTACCTAAACTTGCTCTCAAGGACTCCAAAGTTGATTCTGTCACCAGACTGCAAAGGCTCTGAAGTGCCACCCAGTTTTGATCCATTAACAAAGGTACCATACTTAGATGTATCTGTTACTGTTAATACAGGTATCGAGAGAGACTGGCTCTGAAAATAAAAACACAAATAAGCCGTTAAAGTTTATCAGAATGAGACAGTTTCATCATAAACAGGTTATTACCATTATGGATCAAAGCAGTAGATAAGTAACAAAAAGCCTACAAAATACCATCCTAAAGAAAGACTTTGGACAGTGAGGCTGGCTACCTCACTACACATCTTGTTTTCACCGTTGTCCTGGGTTCAGCAGTAGCAGCCATTTTTTCTCCTCCTTAGTAGCTGCTGCAGTGCTGTGGCTTTGACTTTTGGCCTGGGAACAGCACTGATTAACACCAATGTTTTTAGTTGTTGCTCAGCAACGTTTACTCTGACCAAGGACTTTCTGAGTCTTATGCTCTGACAGGGAGGAGGGGAACCCAGGAGGAAGCAGAGGCAGGACACCTGACCCAAACTAACAAAAAAGGTATTCCATACCACAGCACGTCATGCTCACTATATAAACTGGGGGCAGTTACCTGGAAGGGTTAGATCACTGCTCAGTCGGGCTGGGTATTGGTCAGCGGGTGGTGAGCAGTTGTATTCTCTTTCCTTGTTATTTCCCTTATCATTATCATTATTGGTGGTAGCAGTAGTGGTTTGTGTTATACCTCTAGCTGCTGGACTGCTCTTATCTCAACCCGTGGGAGTTACATTCTTTCGATTCTCCTCCCCATCCCCCCAGGAGCAGGGGGAGGAAAAGGGGGGAGTGATCGAACGGCTGCATGGTTTCTGATTTGCTGACTGGGTTTAAACCATGATAACGGTGAAGGAATGAGAGAAAATATACACATTTTTAGCTTCACAACTTCTGTGCTTCTCACACTGAGATTTTTTGTAAGCTGTGCAAGCCACTCATTTGTCAGGACAAAGCCTCTGCTAGTGTGGTTTAGCAAGGCTCTGAGATTTATTATTGAAGCTTTTACCTACCATTCAGCCCTGGCATAGGTGCCCAAGTCACCTTCCCTCACTGCTATCCTTGAGCGCTGCTAGTCTTCCACAAGCTGCAAGGGATTGTGATACCAGCATAGCTCAACAAGAGGTGAGACACTGTTGTATTTCCCAAATGGTTCAACAAGTACTATCAGCTTGTTTTTATGGAAATTTTGACATGTAGTTATACACTATTTGGAATATTAAAATGACAAATAAATTTTATGTATTTAACTTCAAACTCTATGAACAGTTACATAAATGAAATTCCTGCTGACTGGCTCCAAAATGTCCATAAACATTGCGGCACATAGAATCACAAAATAGTTAGGGCTGGAAAGGACCCCAAAATCATCTAGTTCCAACCCCCCTGCCATGGGCAGGGGCACCTCACACTAAATCATGCCACACAAGGCTCTATCCAACCTGATCTTGACCACCACCAGGGATGGATTATTCACAACTTCCTTGGCCAACCCATTCCAGTGCCTCACCACCCTCACAGTAAAGAACTTCCTCCTTATATCCAAACTAAACTTCCCCTGTCTAAGTTTGAACCCGTTACCCCTTGTCCTATCACTACAGTCCCTAATGAAGAGTCCCTCTCCAGCATCCCTATAGGCCCCCTTCAGATACTGGAAGGCTGCTATGAGGTCTCCATGCAGCCTTCTCTTCTTCATGAATAATAGTAAATCACTAAGCGTCCTTTGGACATTTTTTTCAGTCTCCTAAGCAAATACAGAATGGAATGAAACAAGAACTAAGCCTGCAGTAAGACAACTGAAGCACTTTTCAGAACCAAACCCTACAACTTAACTATGTGATTAATTTAAAAGCATAATTTTCCTCCTATGATTATTTTAATATAAATTCCTACTGAATCTTCACTCTGGAACAAAAGGGAGCTTGAATCAGTAGAATTATGCCACTAAATTTCTCAACAAAGACAAGCAACCCTGAGGAAAAGAAAAAACAAACCCAAAAGACAGATGACTAGTGGTTCTACTCCAAGCATAAAACACCAGTGAGATTGTAATGAGAGTATGTAGGGCCACAGCAGACTGAATTATCCACACAGCATATTGATAATGCAGTCAAATGCTGGCTACTTACACTGGATGTTCCAGGACGACTTACTGTCAGAACCGCATGACTTCGACTGATGGACATATCATGCTGAATTAAAATTGCACAGTTTTTGCGTCCAACAACATATTCTGTACCACTCAAAAGCCGATACGGCTCTCCTGAAAATAAACAGGAGACAGAAAAATATTAATGTAAGTACTTAGTAAACATTCAAAAGTTTATGTATGTTGCATACACGTTGTATATGTGAAATTCAACTTTGTCATGCATCATTTATTAGGCTGACTTAAATTACTCAGTTAGTTTGTAGACAAGATCTCTTCCCCTCTCTCTTGCTTTGTACATTATAAAAAGTTACATTTCATAACAAAGCAGTTAAAGTGGCAGCACAAATTTAAGGACAACATGTTTTTATTAATACTTTGCTGCTTAACTTTTCTATTACTTCTTGAAGATTACGTGTTACACATAGAAGTGCCACATAGAGAAGAAAAAAAAAAGATTACTATGTAAGATAGCTTTTCCAAAACACAAGTTTTAAGGGTACATCTTTACATAGCATATTAAGAGGTTCAGAGGAAAATGTCCTCTTAATGAATATAAACAGATCTGCAATGTAAATCAAACTGACAGTAAGTTGAGTCTCTGACCTATGCTTTAGCTCATTCTTGGTATCCATCATCTAGACCACATGGTGGCTTTCAGTGACAACATCCAAAAGGTGTGTGTTACCTACTCGTCAAAATCAGAAATATTTATTGATGAAAATTAATTAATAAATATAGATTAAGTTCGACTTAACAACCTTGGGCAAGTAACTTTCCAAATGTGAACTGCACAGAAATGATTGTCCTGAACATAATTACAATCCCACTGTTTTGGCTCTTTCTCAAGAGTTTTCCAGGCAGTTAAGAGACAACTCAGTTCATTTCTATGTGTGACTAGGTACTACCCCACTCGGAGTTAAACCAAGCATCCAAAATTCACTTCTAATGAAACAGGAAATAAAAAGCAGATGAAGTTGTGACAGGCCTACGTGTTATACAGACAAGAAAATATTTAAGTCAAGAAGAAAACTGTATATTATACAATACCTATTGTCAAAGTTGTCAAAGTTATCAAAGCTTCTATGGATAAGGGAACCGATAAAAAAAGGCACAGTGGCAATTCACTTTCAGAACTCTGCATCCAAGAAACAACAAGGTCTTAAGTCCAATGCTTGGTCCTTGAAGCATCAACATAATATTTAGACAACTTCTCTGAAAGGGAAGTTATCAAACCTCAGAGACTCCTGAGGTTGACTTCTGCCTCAGAGATCAACTCCTCAGGTATTTTAAAGCAGCGCTCTGTGACCTGCTACAGTGGCTGCTGCAACACCTGAAGACACCCTAGACGGCTTGGCAGACCAAAAAAACCTGTAAAATTTCACGGGAGCTGCCGTCCGCAGTGCCCAAGGGAATATCGGAGGCTCAGCCCTGGACGAGCGCCCGGAGCAGAGGACTTCTGCCACCGCCGGTCCACACCGGGCCAAAACAGCTCTGCCCGAGGAGCACGGACAGGCAAGCCCGATTGCAGACCACCATGGAAGCTGAATCACCCGCTCCCGGGGCCGGCATTACCAAACGACAACTTCCGGCCTCAAGGGCCGCCGCGGGATGCGAACCTGGGGCCGAGAGGGGCCCTCAGGCCGAGGACCCGCACGGGCACAGGCTGGGGAAGGGCCGGCGCCCGCGGTGCCCGGGCCCAGCCCGCCGGGCTCTGGCGCTCCCTCACCTGTTCCCGCGGCGGGCACCAGCTTCCACATGCTGGACAGCGAGCCCGAGAAGCCTCAGCGCACCAGGGGGGCTCCGCTCACTGTCCCCGGCGTGCCGGGGCGGCACAGGAAGAAAAACCCCCTCTCTCGCTACCTCGGGGACCCCAGGAACCACTGCATCCCGTCCCTGCAACGGAGGCTGCAACCGCGCGGGAGAATTGATGGGAAGGGAAGAGCACCGGCTGTTGGGGGCGGGAGGCCTCGTACCGCATGCGCGCTGATGGCGAGGGTGCCGGGGTTGCAGCCGGTGGGTGGTTCCTCGCTTGCGGCCTTGTGCTGTCCGCTGTTCTCGGCAAGTGACCGTGTTCAGTCGCTCGGTAGCCGGCGGTGCCCCCCCCCCCCCGCCCCATGACAGATTAGGTCGGCACTGACAGCCCCAGGCTGAACTGAGGCGAGATGCCTGGGCCTTGGAGGCTAGGCGCTGGTTGGAACCGGAGTGAGGATGTGCCAGGGCCGGTAGAGCCTGAGGAGACCCCTGCCACCCTGGCAGCTGTGTCCCTCTGACCTACCCTTCATGGTGCCCTAACGTCCTTAATAAAATACAACAGGAAATACTATAGCGACTCTTCTCTTTGCTGAAATAAACTTTTGGATAAAACAAAGAAACTTAACTAAAATTATAAGTAAAAATAAAATGAAGCACCTGGAAGTTTGAAGGCCACTTGGCAAGTTACCAAAGACTTGGTAAAAAAAAAAAAAAAAAGGTTATCAAAGGCTGCTTTGTTACACTGACTTTTCTGGAAAGGCACAGCAGAGGGCAAGTATGGAGAAGCCATCCCTGCGTGACTCCACTCCTATTGAGATGTGGCTCCAAGCACACATTTCTCCTTTTGCTATGCAGCTCACAGCAGCAGGGTGTCAAAGTTCTGATGTTCATGATGTTCACTGCACCAGCCAGCAAGTGGAGAGCAGGTTTCTTCCTGCTGGGCAATGGTCTTGTTTCTGAAGTGATCAATCTTGGTAGATTGGTTGTCCTTATATCTTTGCAAAACAGGGAAAGCTTTTGGGGGGTATGTTCACAGTTAGTTAAAATGTTTTAGCATAAAAAAAACCCATGCAGTTGAAATAGGGGGACTCGGGATAACATTTTTCTAATAGGAAATGATTAAAACATGCAGAAGTGTAAATACTATCTGCCAGTCAGAAATGTTGCTTCTGGATAATCAAATCTGTTAAATCTTCATGTGTTACAACTTTAAGTATACTTTGTCCATAATGTTCACTTTGATACCTTTTTAAATTTTCCTTCCTGCACTTCTCTGTAGATGAATGGCTGCTGCCTCCCTAATCTATTTTCTTGTGAGTTTTCTTCATCATTGCTTGGTTTTTTAGTCCCTCATAATTTTGCAATTTCAGTCAGTTTTGTGTTAAGGTGACCAGAAATACAGAGCTAAATTCCTAAATGAAACTATTCTCAGCTTTATGTAGCAGTCCCTACCTATTCTCTCTATTGTTGTCATTATTCTATGTCTTATTTATCATATTAGTTTCTGTCATCACAACCTCATATGACAAATCATCATCATAAGAAACAGTATGAATCCTGTAAACGCCATTATAGTGTTTATACTTCCAATTTCAATGCGTTTATCCAATTTTATTTTATAGTCTGCTACCATGTTTTCCTACTCATTTACCTTCTTGCAGTATCTCTGATCCTGATTGAACTGTCTTCTAATATCTGTTTATTTTTTACTTGTTCCTTTTTTTAGTTCATAAATAAATTATTAAGGTGAGTTCAAACCTCAGAGACTATCAGAGCAGAAAGAGGCATTTCAGATATTTATATGGACTGCAGGCTTAACTTGCATCTAACTGGTGAAATAGTACCACAGTTGACTAATCCCTGAGAAACCATATCTAAACAGAATATTGAGCTGATCTATCATTAAACTTTTCCCCTTAACAGAAATATAGGTCTGCATTATTTCCATGTTGATATTTTATCCCCCATCTAAATTTGGTTTTGTTTTTGTTTGCTTTTTTTTTTTTCTTTAAGTAGCCCCTGATGTCAGAAGCCTCTCTGACTATCTTTAAACATCAGGCGCTGTGAATTTCTTCCAACAAGGTAGTTTGAATGGCAGGAACAGCATTGGCATGCAAGTTTACAATGAGGACTCAGGTTTCTGCTGAGCTCTACGTTATGCCACTAGACCAGAGCCTTGAAAGTCTAAGTCATGCCTGCCAGCTCTTATATACTCATCCTTAGCCATTTCTGTAAGAGATTACTGAGACATAATTTATATTTAGAAGACTAGTGCTAGTTAAGACACTTTCAGATCATGCTTTTCTAGGTTTTGCAATTTTTAATTACCTTTTCCCTACATATGTCAGATTTACAGTCCTATCATTTCTCATTTCTCCAAAAGATTTTTTTTTAAAAATCCTGTATTTTCTGCACTTTAAACCTCCTGAGGTATTTTAGAGATTACATGCTTTCATATTTCACTTAAGCTATTCTTAAACTCTTCCTGAACTGAAGCAGGATTTTATAAAGTGGAGAAATAGCCTAGTAGGCAAATTTATTTTCATTGCAAAATGCAGGTAGTCTGCCTTCAATTACATTTCTTGATTATGAGACATGAAAGTGTTATTTCAGGTCTTTTCTAATTAATCTGCTTCCTAGTCTTGGGGACAACTTTCTTCTTATTACCAGAAAATAACAGGTCTGATACAAGAATTGCACCTCATTGATGAAAGCTGCTGAAAAACATTTTGTGAAATTTTGTTTGGTCATATCTTCTTGATCACTTTTACCGTAAGAATATGATTCTTTAAGAGGTAGCTGTTTAGCACATTGGCATCTTCCAATGTGTAAAAGGTTTGCTTTTGTAGCTGGTTTCCTCTTAGCTTAATTTCAGTGAAGCTTTATAAATTCTGTAGTAACTGTTAATTTTAAAACATCTATTGAACTATATTCACTTCCTTTCTCCAACTTTATTTTTGTTTGTGGATTATGTATCTCCTGGACTCAGTGTGTTTTAACTGATTTTAATGAAATGTTGCTACCTAAAAATTAACAGTGACTCTTTTAACACCTGCCAGGTGTTTGTCATACAGCCTCAATGATAGTACGGCAAGTACTGCTTAGTGGTGTGCCTCTATTTCTTCAGTGGCTGCTAGATGGTATTGATAAAAGGAAAGCAAGTGCCTGGAAAACATAGGGTTAAAATGCTTTTAACTTAGGTCTAAGAGAATAAGGTTTGTGTTGTA
>JARCZZ010012180.1:0-14042 GCA_030323915.1 Brotogeris chrysoptera | reverse complement strand
CTTCATGAGAGACTGTAGTGAGAGGACAAGGGGTAACGGGTTCAAACTTAAACAGGGGAAGTTTAGATTGGATATGAAGAAGAAATTCTTTCCTGTGAGGGTGGTGAGGCACTGGAATGGTTTGCCCAGGGAAGTTGTGAATGCTCCATCCCTAGCAGTGTTCAAGGCCGGCTGGACAGAGACTTGGATGGCACGGTTTAGTGTTAGGCATCCCTGCCCCTGGCAGGAGGGTTGAAACTAGATGATCTTAAGGCCCTTTCCAACCCTAACTATTCTATGATTCTACTGCACTGTTGTGATATTAATTAAATTCATGGCAAGAGATTGATGTGCCATAATAGTGATATTTAAGTCCAAAGCATTCAGGTTGTAGTTTTACCGTCTCAAAAATTATGTACTTCCTTGCTATTCAGCTGAGCTAATTCTTGCTTTAATAGACCTCAGAGAGTATTCATTAAGGACTGTAATTGATATAGGCACTGAAGAGCCTTATTTTGTTTTACTCAATCTAAGGTGCTTTGTATTAAATCAGCCAAAGCCCCACGTCTATTTTATGGAAGGAGATATGAAACAAAGCTGTACACAACTTACCAAATATCACAAAATAAACAGCAGCAAAAGACAAGTACCACCACCATGTACTGTATGTATAATACATTGCTCACTAAAAGGTACAATATCTTTAAAATTGTTCCCATGTGATTAATGCATGCATGTATTCGTATACATATATGCATACGATATTGCTTTCCCCAGTAAGACTTGTTTTTATCTAGTGTAGATACATGGCCACTTCAGCACAAAAAAGTAATCACAGTGAAATGGATCACAGAACACACTGTTCCTCCTAGCAAGTGGACAGCCTAAGAAGATTGTTTAGTTTATAGAATTAAAAATGGGGCAAATGACTTCTATTTGCTTATTTTAGATTGCTAACACAGAATAAGACTTTTCTGCTTATCATTCAGCAGAGGCCAAATAGTGACCGTTATGAGAATGACACCTTCTGAAAAAAAAAAAAAGGAAATAACAGGAATAACTAGTTCTAATAACTGCCCCAAAAAAGCTAGATGTCCGGAAAGGGACAACACTTCTAGCCACTACAGCCTGAAACAGCAATGACAGCAGGCTCCCTTCTCCCGGCAAAACAGTATTTCTTCTTAAAATATCTCCTAGAAGATTCGTATTTCCCCTTAGATGGCTGGGTCTGAAAGGAATGAGATTCTGCTCCACTCAGATGAGCAGAAAGAATCCTATGAGGGTGTCACACTCCAATGTTGGCTCCAAATATGAACTTGTTGGACTAAATTGATACATTTCCCTGTCAAGGATCTCCTGAACAAGCAAGAAGTCTGCATAGAGTATTGAACTCATGTCTATTTATAAGACCAATAGTATCTTTTCTGTCACCTTTGACAACCCAAGAGAGCTCCAGCTAACTGCTGCCACATCATGACCAAAACACACTGAGGTGGTCCTGAAGCAACTGGGTGGCAAGTTGCCATGGAAAATGACCACAGTCTGTTGGTCAGTGCCTGTGGGACTTCCTTTTGACAGAAAAAAAAGTACAATGTTGAAAAGTGGAAGAAACCTCTAAAGTCACGTAAGAAATGCTAGGAAGCTGAAGAGATGATGCCTTTGTTTATGAACAAGACAGCCCAGAAATTAGAAGTGGTTGCCTTGGGGTTTAGTGTCATTTCTGGCACTACTGAAAAAGAAAAGCCCTCTGTCCTTGGCTGTTTGGAAATACACCTCAAGAGACTGAAATCCTCTGAAAGGGAACAGAAGAGTGTCAGACTGTTGGATTTCAGGAACCAATCCAGGATTTATGTCACTAACAAATATCTTGCCAGAAGGAAGGAACTGTTAATCAGCCTATGGAAATCTATGGAAAGGATCAGCACTGTGTCCCAGTGGACTGCTAATTACTACCACTGGCTTTTGTCAGCACTGCTTATATGAACGTTGGGCTGAAAGGGTACGTGGGTGAAATATGACTGAGCTCTGGCTTGGCCTCCTTCTGTAGTTTGCTTCAAAGGCAGTTCTAGTGGCAAAACAGTAAAAAAGATGATTTCTAAACAAACTATTGCAAACTCTATTTTGCTGGAAAACAGATTAAACCAGCATTTTGTTAGAACAATGTCCTGATCTATTTTTTTTTGACACACACTTAGAACCTTAGTACTTAGCAAGTGCCTTATAATGATGGCTAGAGATACAGACGCTCCTACTTTATTCTTTGCTTTGATCAAGTGGGTTATTTTCAGTTAGCTGCATGAACAGATTTGTTTACAACAATAGTATTCAATCTTTGCTTACCAGACTTCATCTTTTGAATTAATTTGGAGATCTCCTCTTTAATATTGTACGTGGAAGATCAAGTGAGAACCTAAACGCCTGAAAATAAATCAATATTGGGGAAACTGGGACACAAACTTTTGGAACTAGACAATTCAGCAATTTACAAAGGCATTTCTTATCATATAGATTTGTATTTCCTTGTCCTAAATATATGCTCCCTGAAGGAGGGTGATATTTTTGTAATAACATCGGTACAGTGATCTTACAGGAAGCATTTACATGCTAATTCAAAACAGTCAATAATAATAGCTTTCATATAAACAGGCCTTTGTTATTTAAGTGCATGCTCTTCAGCAGCATGGATATTCATGTTTGGTATCAGCAAAGGTGAAAATGTTGTGTGAATTCTATCCTTGGCCATATTCAAGAATCTCACAAAAATGTTAGTAAGGCAAGTCAACCATTGACACAAGGTCAAGCAATAAATTTTATTAACTGATGTAAAGTACCATTTAAATTTGATGAAATTCCAAACCTACAGTTGTGTTGTTTCCTAGGATAGAAAAGATTGTCAAATCTTCTAGCAGGCTTGGGAACTTATTCAGCATTTTTGTTATAAAAGAGCTGGTGGCTGTATAGAAGTGTAATACAAGCCGCAGAGTTGTGGGTGACGTTTTTACATAGCTATAGATGGCCTGGCTGCTTCTCATGTGACCTAATTTTGAGAGCCCTTGAGTTGGAAACTGGACTTGTGATATTCTCTACCAAAACTCAGAATGCAATATAAGTAAGTACTAAGGCAAAGCAATAAACTGATTAAATGAATAACATACTTACTGGCAGTACATTATGATTAACTTTGGCAACTATCAAATAGTGGCCAAATATAAAAACAATTCAGATTTAAACCCATTGCTTTTGACCTTGCAATAAATAAAAGCCTTCCAAAAACCAAGCTAGACTAAAATAGTAAATCCTGGTTCCAAAGGAGAAAGAGGACTCTTAACAAAGTGATTCTATAAGCACAAATGTCCCTGAAATCCTTGGCTGAAAACGTAGAACATGAACAATACGCTGGCTCATGACTGTGGAAAAAACTGTTCTCCATTTAAAATGTTTGTCATCAATGTAATCCCAACTTTAATTATAATTAATACAAGGGACTTTTATGTGCTGGAATGATAAAATATTGCCAAGAGTTCAGCTTTTAGGAAGGCACACATTTCTGAATTACAGTGGAGATTGATCTTCAAATGGAACAAATAATAACATATAAAGCTGTCAGAGGTACAGTGAACCAAAGACATTACAGTAGCAATAACAAATTGCTACAGTCAGGAAATATTCTATGAGTGACTTTTAGAATGACATGGCTTTTTCCCTCTTCTAGTTACTGATCTGATTTTTTTTTCCAAATTGGCCCAAGATCAATTAAAAGTATTGTTTAGATTTGTAGCTGGTGTCATTTAATTTGGCAGTAACTGTACTACCAAAAGGTTCTCCTTAATCTTATCTCAACCCATTTGCACTGAGGTGTTAGCACTTGCTACTCTTCCCTTCTCAAAGCAGCAGCCAGGCTGCTTGGATCAGTTACTAAAAGAGATAGGCTAGCATTATACTATGACCTCTTATAATCAAAAGGCAGCTGACATTGAGGCCCAGGCAATATGAATTATTTGAGATCCACAGGTCCAACTAGTTGCCACTGTTTGCCTCCACATTTTCTCATCCTTGATGACAGCTATGCACCTGGATTATCCCATGGCTGTACTCACAGTTGGAGAGACAGATAAAAAACTACTACTGTACACCACAGATTCACTTTGAAGTCTTTTCAGCAGTGACCAGTGAGTAACATTTGTTGTCACAATATACAATACAAATTGTGACTGCACAGCTATGGACCTCTCCATCTGGTCTGCACACACCAAGTGTGCATCAGTTGAAGTCAATGCTCAACTTCAAGAACTTCAGAAAGGTCCCTGTGGTTGGGCTGCAGCCTCTTTCAGTATACTTGAAATGCAGCCTTTGCCATAATATAATCCCAGATCTAGATAACTGTGCAAGTGAACTCTCGCACAAGGCAGTGGTTAGAGAAGATTCTTATGCTGTATGAAGTTGCTGTACCTAGCCAGAAAGACCAAGTGAGTGTTAATTTTGAAGTAATTGCTGGCATAGGAGTATCTTTTGCTGTTTTATATAGATGTGACATGAAATATTACATTAAAGGAGAAATAAAGAATATTTCTTCATAGATAAGTTGCCTTTTAAACCATAGTTCATCAGAGACCTGAAATACTACAAAAAAAGCCCTAGCAGAATCATAACCTAGAATGGCAAAATAGCACTTTGCCACATTACTCGTTTTTATGCAAAATAAACTGTGATTGTATTATGATGTAACTATGTCCTGGGTTCAGCAGTAGCAGTCATTTTTCTCCTTAGTAGCTGGTGCAGTGCTGTGTTTTTGCCACAGTCTTGACACACTGGGTGCATTCCCAGTGTGGTCATCACCTCTATACTTTGGGAAGAAGCAGAGACAGGACACCTGATCCAAACTAGCCGAAGAGCTATTCCATGCCACATGTCATGTCCAGCATATAAACTGGGGTCAGTTACCCGGATGGGAGATCACTTATTTGGTCGGGCTGGGTATCAATTGGCAGGTGGTGAGTGATTGTATTCTCTTCATTTGTTATTTCCCTTATCATTATCATTATTGGTGGCAACAGCTGTGGGTTTTTGTTATACCTTAGTTACTGGACTGTTGTTATCTCAACCCGTGGGAGTTACATTCTTTCGATTCTCCTCCCCATCCCTCCGGAAGTGGGGGAGGAAAGGGGGGGGGAGAAATGGCTGCATGATTCTGGGCTGCTGGCTGGGTTTAAACCACAACAAACTACTGTCAGTGTTTAATCATTCTTTAGCACAAATAACAGTGAAGCAGCAGTGATATTGGCTGTAAGATATATTTATCTACAGCAGCAGCCAGAGAAAACGCTTCAAGTATCAAATAAACAAATTTTACTCACAGTCTGGATGTTAGCATGTTGAAACCAACGTAACTGCAACTGCACTCTGCTATCCACATCAGCACAAAACCGTAATCATGTGATTCTTGATTTTGTGTTTATATATACTTCATGGAGCAGCACAATTCATCTCACCCAACCTTATCTGTCTAAAGAGTGGACATTTACTTGAAGACACTCCTTAAACCCCTTATAACCAATCCAGTTTTCTTAGATTTCTACTGCAAGACAGTATGAATTAGCTCCTTTTCTTTGGGTACAGAGAAAGGCTGAAAACTGGCTTAGATTAGATACCTAACTAAAGTTAGGAGAAATTATAGCATTTTGTAGGCTAAATCTTTTATTTGACCACGTATATAATGTCTCTGAAGTAAAACTTTACACTCTTTTTTTGTTTGACTGGTTTGATTTTTTGTTTTGTTTTGGTGTTGTTGCTTTTCTGGTGCTGTGTAGTATCTAACCATGTGACAATGGGAACTAGATAAAGCACACAACTAAACCTCAAACCATTCAATTTTAAGGAATTATTCTCAGTAAAACAAATCCAGTACTTAATGCTAAAGGACCATAGAAAAGTTACCATCTTTATTGTCCTTTGGACATCAGAATACACAGCAGAAGTACAAACTGCTGCATTTGGGGAAACGGAGCAAAACAGAGCTTCACCCAACACTCACAAAAATGGTCCTGATGTAAAGACTGATCTAGTTTCTAGTCAAAAATCTGTTCAGCTCCAATTGAAATGGCATCTTCTCACTAATTTTGAAAAATAAGGGCAGGGTCTTGGAAAACAGAAAGTTTGATTTTGAATAAAATTAATTACCCAAGGTCACTTACAAAGTCAGTCACTGACTTGAGAACTGAAACTTGATACCATCTTCCTTCTTCACTTGGGCATGCAAGACTAAACAAGGATTTAGAAAATACAGCAAGAGACATAAATTTCACTGATAAGAAACTTGCAAAGTATTTTAATGAATATGAATAAATAAGCATATATGTAACTAAGTCCTAATACATATAAAGTTTATAAGCCCTTCATGTAAACTGAAACGTATACTTCCCACACATTACTTTTAAAGGATTACAAAATATGTAGTATAAAAGCTACAATGGAAATTACTTGCCCTACACTTTTACTGTAAATTGAAGTGTGCACCTCAGGAGTGATTCCCCTGCTTTCAACAGTACCAAGCCTGTGTTCAGCAGCTGGCAGGCACACTCAGCAAGGTTGGAATTTGAGTGTAAGAAGCTACAACCTCCATAAGCGTTTGTTAGAAAAAGGATTCCAGATTTTTTGCTGAGATGACTACAACTGAAAAAATCCTCAACACGTAAGAACTTACTTGAAGGCATAAAGCTTCCCTGAGCCAAACTGGACTGTCCATTTTTATCTGTAGCAAAGATTTATGAGATGGATTGCTGTTGACTAAGCCATCATATTTGCAAACCAATGTTGTAACATAATCAGCTAACAGTAAACTCCTATATTTACTGAATCAGAGTGTTGACTCTGCTACCCTTGATGACCCAAAACTGCTGCTGTTGCCAAAGCATTGCCAAAGACTTTGCCTTTTAGAATTTTTCCAAGATGTGTTGGAAATTTGTCTCGGTATCTGGGGTATTTCAGCAGGGATATTATTGGATAATTTTGCCAACTGATGACTTTTAAGCATCTAAATCCAGCTATTCTGTAATTTTAAACACAGAATTTCTGAAAATGTTATTTCCCACTGTAGCTGAGCTGCAGTATTACATGACTTTCAGCTTACAGTGACAGAGATGAGTGGAAAAAAAACCCAAACTGTTTCCAAGTTAGTCATGTAAACAGTTGCATTTATAAAATCTCTGTCATAGAGAACTGAAACTCAGTACTATAAGGACTACTGCAGATTATATCTAATCATCCTAGGCTCAAGCTGAGGGTAAAGATGTTTTCTTCATAGACATCAACAGACCTCTCTACATTTCCTCATTGTAGAGAAGAGGAAAATGCAGCATCTCAGAGCAGAGTCACAAAGAGCTTTCCAAACAATATCATCCCCACAGGGAATTTTACCAAAGGACAAAAAAATCCTTAGAATATGAACTTTAACCACAATTACAAATTTCAAAGAGAAAAAATAATTAATTTTAACCTACGTATTAGATTATTGTTTTCATCAATATATGCACATACAACTTCACCACAATATTTTTTAATGTTGCATGTTGACTGTCACAGTGAAGTGTACTTCAGCCTGTGGATCTTGTTTCTTAAAATACTCCACATGCTGAATGGTCCTTACACTACCTGTCTACCCCGTCACAAACTGTTAAGCAATCTCTAAAGAATCTTTCGCCTGCTTATTTTTTTTGTCTCTGAATCCACAGGGTTGCCCTTCCTCAAAACTAATCTAAGATTTCACAGCACTTCAGTGAGCATCTTTAAAAGAAAGACAAAAGGAGGTCTTTCTTCACTTCCCTTCATTGCCTCTCAGTAGCGTTGCAGCAATCTTTATCAGGCATAGAATGCCAGCAAGTTTTGCACATGGACAGGAAGTAGTTCAGCATTATGTCACAAGCCTGAAACTTGTCTGTGTTCTTTTTTTTGAACTGTTTACTGACAAACTAAAGGATACATTATGTATTCAATGGGTGTGCATTGGCTTAAACAAAACTATACACACAACTGTCCCACCCAACACAGAATTTAAACATTTTTTCTTTCTTCTTTTTTAAAAAAGTTTTAGCTGTACAGCAATTATTTCAGGAATCATATCATGGTCCATTTTAATCAGTACCATTTTTACTATTTCTAATCTCCTGGGAACACATTTAGCTATGGCATGAGACTCACCCAAACCAGGCATTTCTGGAAATAAGAAAAAGTGTACATATAACTAGAGACAAAGGGCATAAACTGCTTTGAAGACAGCCTTGTTTTGCATATTCCATTTGATCTGTCATATGGCTTGGGAGCCAAAATTATTCTAGCCAGGCTGTATAAATGTGAAGCAACTTATTGTATAATTAAACCAGGCTAGGCTGAATCCTAGCAAAAAGTCACACCAAGCAAAATTTTATCTACTACAACAACTGACCTACTACTCCAAGAATTTGTGGAAGAGAGCATAAAAACTACAACAGTCATCCAAGGGGACTCTAACTACTGAAAATATCTGAAAATGTCTGAAAATGTCTGGCAGTTCTTGAATATTATGGATGCAGGTGTTTGTCGGAATTAAGCATCATAAGCATTAAGTCTGTAGCATCAGACAAGTGGTTTCAGTAAAAGTTCCAAGATTATTCTTTTGAACAGAAAATAAATAAAGCCTTCCTTTCAGCTTAAAGTCATGTTAACGCTCATGTTCAGAGTTCTTGAATCTCAAAATTTTCCGAATCACAACTTGGAACTCAAAGTGGTTCCTAGTTTTATAAACAATGCATGTTTTAGCAAGAAATTCTTCTTACCATGTTGGCAACATTTCCTGCTTTTTTTTTCCTTCACAGTTGTCTTCATAGCAACATAAACAACATTGAGGACAGAAGTAATTTTCTTCTCTATTCTGGCCATTCAATTAGTAGCAAAAGATAAATATGTGAAAGAGGGGAAGCTGCTGACAGGCCTTGGAAAATTCTGTTTCATTGGCAAGGAGTATCTTCACTCAACCTACCTTTTCTTGATTCTGGCAGAAAAGGCAGTCACATTCAAAGCAATACTGGCGCATCAGCTGCTTTTGGCGTTCACTGGTGGGCATCAGCGATTCAATATAACTGATGGTGAGCTGTGGGCAGTACATACAAAACCAGAGTTGGTATATTTTACAAAAATTCCATACTCAGTGTATGTATAGCTAAAGTAACATTTCTGGATACAACATTTTTCCAGCACAAAATAAAATTTTATCTTAACAGATGATTTCCCAGAAGAAATTTACTGCTTTTACAAAAGGAAAAAAAAAAGTCCAAAAATAATTTCCATGAAGAAATACTTTTTAGCATTTCCACATAAATATTTTTTTGCAATATGAATGCCTCAAATTATCACTATTTCATTTTTTCATCCTAATTTGGAATAAAAAGAGAAAAAGAGAGAGACAGGAGAGAGTGTCAGCTCAGTATCTGAATTCCCTGTGCATGAAATCTCTTTCTGTCTAGCTCCAAAGCTCAATATGTATTGAGCACTGGCGTTACAGAATGTTCAGCTATCTCCAGAAAGTTTAGGGAAATTTCAGGGAAGCCTATACTTTCTTACAAATATATGCTTCAGCTTAAGGAAAGCTCTTATACCCATCCTCAGCTTGTCTGTGATGTTTCCTTTGCGACCAAAGAAGCACAAAAGCACCGCAGTCATTGTTGAAACTTGACAAGAAAAAACATTAAAATGATAAAAGAAAATGGTTACATCTGTGCCATTTTCAACTCCCCATGCTGTACTGAGTGAATTCCAATTAACTAGAGAGAAGTCTGTAGCTTATTCACTTTGATGCCTGCCAGAAGGAATTTTACAGGGCTAACTGTTTGTAGAGTTCTTCAAATGTTTCAAGTGCTGCACAGGCACAAACTAATGATAAGGGAAAGAATATAACAACACAACAGCCCAACTCAGATCAGCATTTAGTATTACACGCTATCGAGTGATTACACTCAAGACACTTTGAAACACTCCAGAGAGGTCAAAGCTAAAAAAAAAATAAATCAGGTCACATTATTTCATCCTGAGCCTAGACACTTCAACTAACTGGGAGAATTTTCACATGCTTCTCAGTTAAATCATGAGAGTCCACTCTAAGAAATTACAGGAAAACCTAACCAATTTGTAGTAATGGCTCTGAAACCCATTGTCAGAACCTGCCTTCTGCAAATTAGTGATCATTCTAATTTAATGAGCAATTAACAAACAACTAAAACAATAGCTGAATTTTTTTCACTTATTACTACAGTGTAATTTGATTACATATTGAAGGGCGACTGTATTAAAAGAATACTACTGAGATGGCAAGGTCAAGCATTTAAAATCATCATAAGCAGAAAGCCTGTGGAAAAACATAAATATGGTCTCATAATTGAAGATTAATAGTATAATTAATGACAAATTAGAGTTCCACAGATACTCAAAATTGAGAAACTGTGATAACTTTGTTATGTTTTGCATTCTATATAATTTTGTTCTGCCCCAGCTTGTTTGTGTCTGACCCTAGAGGGAATTAGTTTCACCATTGCTGGTTTACAGCAGAACAGTCCATACTAATCACTTACACAGGAGCTGTAGGCTTCTCCCTGAGCTTTCTGCAGTGAATGGATAGAAATAGTTTTGCCTGTTTCTTTTCCACTCTTTTCTCCCAACCTTCGTCTCTTCTGCTTCATTTTCTCAAATATGTCTCTCTTCTCCACCCCTGGATGTGAGCACCATTTTCCAGTCTTATTCTCCACACCTCGTTGTCCAAAACTGGTTTCCAGCCCTCAGTTGTAGCATTTTAGATAGCTGTTCTTGGTACAATGGGCTGATTTCAGCATCCTGCCAATCTCAGACTGGCCCTTCTCCCTCCCCTCTATTGCTCATATGATGCCTTTTCATCATGTTTGATCACCAACACTTACTCCCCCAAGTGAACAGTCCTTGTTACCCTACCCTTGTTTCTAAATCATCTTTAGTGACCCCACTAAGTTTGTCCTCATTTCTTTTCCCAGCTGGTCCTACTCTGCATTCTCCCTGGTATGGTATCTGTCTCCCTTCCTTCCCACAAAGCAGTTCCCAGCCAAGCTGTAGTTTTAACCTCATCCTTTAGCCATTTCTAGCCAAATTTCCTTCACCCATCGAAAGCCTCTAATATTCATGTCTCCTTGCAATTTGCAAGTGTTTGCTGTCAAAATCATTCCACACACAGGCTTTTCCCCCTGTCCCTCATTCTCTGCTTAAACACTGTTGGTTCCTATTGGTTCTGACTCATGTCCCACTGGGATTTAGGTTCAGGTGTCATCCAAAAGTGAAAGGGATTTAACCAAACTCAGGCACAGAGCAAGACAGTAGGAATTTTCTGGGAAAAATCATTTATGTGAGATTAGTCTAGTCTTTGCCAAAAGCCTTAAGATGATGGTTTAAACCCTATCATTACTGTTGAAACCATCATCAAATAGGGCTCAGTTCTAATACTGCAAAAACAAACACAATGCCAGCATTGAACATACTTTATTTGTCTTCACTCAAGATAAATATTCCTTTATGTTCTTTATACTATTTTTTTTTTTATTTTTGGGCCTTTTTTTATTTTTTCTCCCATATTGCAGAAACCTTGGAAGTAGAAACAAGTTTGAAAAGAGTAATTTGTTTTTCAGAGTTTACTGATCAGTTGTAGGCACAAATAGTCATGTAACAACCTGCTGTGGATTACAGCATATGACTGGGCAGAAGGCAGAGAAGAGATTTCATTACAGTGATACCTCCTTTTACTGTTCTAACAAAAAATAGGGTTTTGCTTGCTGTTGGAGGTCCAAGTCCAAATTCCCAATCCTACCAGCAGAAATCCGTAAGTGAAAAAGTGTTTGTAGCTGGCAGACTGAGTGGGAAAATGTAATTAGAATATTTAGAAACATGACCAACTTAACAGTGACTAAGTCTGTACTAATCATTTAATCCTTTAAACATAAAAATTCTGCATTCAAATTTCTCTCTTACACTTGTTTTAATTTTGGATCCTTTCATTTGGTGCAAGGCTCATTTAACTTGTACATATTTAGGAAATATGTCCATTTATCAAAGGTTTTCTTAATGGTATTTGCATGCAGGATGTATGGTGTTAATTAAAACATTATTTCAGCTGACCAGAGCTTGCCTCTTTATTGCATTGCTTATAAAGAATGCAGTAAACCTTTTCCCTTGAACTGGAGAATATACGTTAAATAGCATTTATGAAGGCAAGGAATTACTTAACAGTTAGTGAGACTTACTGACTCTCAAGATTTTCTCCTTAGAAATGCAGCATTGTCTGAGACCTGCTTCTCTCTCTGACATAGAAATTCTTTAACCATGGTTATGGTGGTTGGTTTCTCATGTTCCTCATCTGCCAAATGAGGTGGGCACAATTTTTCAGTACTGCCATGCTGCAGTGGAATTACTTTATGTTTTTTTTGTAACAGACTATAAACTACAAAATACATAGAGCATTCTGCAGAAATTTGAAGTCAATTATTTTAATGCAAATGGCAGGGGAAAAATGTGAGCGCTCTTGTTTCTACAGTCATGGATCTCAGGGTTTTAGGGAGGGCTGTGTACAAATATCTGTTACTGAGACAGAGTTATGTAAGTGAACAATCTGTGCTCTGTTTTAGCATATGAGACCAAAATGCCTTCTAACTCAAGGAAAAAGTTGGTTTTAAAAAATGTAATGTGACAAAATGCAATGTGTCAAACATACAGAGATATAAAACTTCTCACAGAATTATAACAACTGAAATATTACATACCTTGGTTAAAATATATCATGAGGACAGACATCATTTCTGGCAATTTGAAACTATTATTTTTATGAAGTATTAAATTATAAAAAATTACTTGTTCTGTAAGAGTACGGTCAGTTATCTGACCTTATCTGACTTTCTGCAGAAACATTCGTAACTGATCCCTGAAGCTGATGGGAATCCAAGCACCCATTTTGGAGCAGAACTGGTCATCAGCTAACACACATCCTGTCTCTCAGCAGAACTAATCGATTTGAACTACGCACTGAGATAACCACACTTATGCAACTTCTGATTTGAGAAGAGGCAAAGAAAAGCATGCAAAATACCAGGTAGAGACAGTAATTAATGAAAAGTCACCTGAAATTACAGAACACACTTTGATGCTGTTTAAAGTCGTTACTTAAGGGTAGGGAAATAATGACGACATCTTCAGAGAAGGCTGCTTGACTTTTTGAGAAACTGAATTAGTTGATAGGCTACCTTATCACTGAAGTTGTCTTGGTGATCTCTAGATGAATAATTTTTGCCTTCTTATAATCCTTCCCTAAATCTTACCTTTCTTTGCAATACTTACATTTCATTATGGGGGTTGGAACTAGATGATCTTAAGGAAATTTCCAAACCTAACCATTCTATGATTATATGATTATTGTAAAGAATAAAGTGCAAAAAGAGGAAATCTTTGTATATTGTCAAAGTAAAATCAACTAAAGTTAGAAAAGCTGCAACAGTCAGCACTACAACATCTAAGGAGCTAACAGGAGTTACAAGTAGCTGCTAGAAGTAAGTTTCAGAAAATACTGCAGTCTTTTAAGTGGAGATATACAGAATAAAATCCCCACAAAAACATATTATTTCTTTCTTCCTGCTATTAAATTCAATGCATGACGTTGTGCTCACCAACAGAGAAGGGCTGGCTGGAAATGTGATGCTCCAGGGCAGCCTTAATTGCAGCAATCATGAGATGGTCGAATTTGAGATCCTCAGGACAGTCAGAAAAGCGTGCGGCAAGCTCACTGCCCTGGACTACAAGAAAGCAGACTTTGGCCTCTTCAGGAACCTGGCTAAGTGAGGTTCCATGGGATATAGCCCCAGAGGGCAGGGGGGACCAAGACTGTTGGTTGATATTCAAGGATCTCCTGCTATAAGCTCAGGAGTGTCGCATCTCAATTAGGAAGAAGTGCTGCAAGAGGGCCAGGAGACCTCCTTGGATGGATAAGGAGCTGCTGAGGAAAATTCAAAGGAAAAAAGAGGCTTATAAAAGGT